>VNJO01008237.1:0-76266 GCA_008042535.1 Drosophila tani
AGTTTTTTCCGATGCTTGCTGCCGTATTTTCAGCCCGTAAGGATTGACTGATTTGAGGCGGCTGATAGGTTTTGGCGGAATGATTTTCAGGCTCCCATGAATTCCCGCCGGGAGCTGGCATGCAGGGAAGAGGCATAGATGAAGTTTTCGGCTGAGCGCACAACACTGCTCAAGGCTTTGGCGCACATCCAGAGTGTGGCGGAAAAGCGCAATACCATTCCCATCCTTGCCAATGTCCTTATTCATGCGGCAGATGGGCAACTGAGCCTGAAGGCCACGGATATGGAAATCGAGGTGGTGGAGGTTATTCCTGCCACCATTAAGCGGGAAGGGGCGACCACTGCTCCCGCGGCAGTTCTCTATGAAATTGTACGTAAATTACCAGACAACGTGCTGGTGGAACTGGATCAGGCCGATGGGGACACCCCATTGCAATTGCGGGCTGATCGCTACGCCACAAGACTAAACGTTCTGAGCGTGGATGATTTCCCTTCAATGGGGGCAGGTGATCTACCATGCCGCTTCAAACTGAATGCGGGCGTTCTCCGCTCCCTCATCGATAGAACACGCTTCGCCATTTCTACGGAAGAAACGCGTTACTATCTGAACGGTATCTTTTTCCATGCTGCTGATGCGGATGGTATTCCGCTGCTACGCGCCGTAGCAACAGACGGCCATCGTCTTGCTCGTGTGGAAACGGACCTGCCGGAAGGAGCTGCTGAAATGCCGGGCGTTATCATCCCGCGCAAAACAGTAGCGGAACTGCGCAAGCTGATTGATGAAGCCCCGGAAGAAATTGAAGTGGCCCTTTCTGAAACGCGCGTGCAGTTCACTGCCGGTTCCATCATGCTAACATCCAAGCTGATTGATGGCACGTTTCCGGAATATGACCGCGTTATCCCGCGTAACAACACCCGCATCCTTCGTGTTGGGAAGAAAGATTTCTCTGATGCCGTGGCACGCGTGGCGGCCATCAGCCAAGAACGCTCACGGCCTGTCAAGCTGACACTGGAACCCGGCCTTCTCACCCTTTCCGCCAGCAGCCCGGAGCAGGGAGTAGCCAAGGAAGAACTGGACGACAATCGAATTTCCTACGATGCAGAGGCTTTGGAAATTGGGTTTCAGGCCCGCTACCTGAACGATATCACCGATCAGGTCGAAAAAGAGGTGGAGTTTGCATTCTCGGATAGTGCTGCCCCTACCATTGTGCGTGATGTTGATAGCCCCTCGGCATTGTATGTGCTGATGCCGATGCGCGTCTGATCCTGCTCCTGAATGCGCGCCATTGCATGATCCTTTCAGAAAGGAAAAAGCTGCTTATGGCGCGCTCGCTCCCTGTTGGGAGTAGCCTCAAGTGTTTCCAGTGTTAGCCGGGTAATCTTTATGCCCCGGCTGCTCAAACTGACACTCACCCATTTCCGCAATTATACCCGGCTGATCTGGTCACCTGAACGTCCTCTCGTTGTCCTCACGGGGGAAAATGGGAGCGGTAAAACCAATCTACTGGAAGCTCTTTCTCTCCTCGCTCCTGGTCGCGGGCTCCGTCGGGCCTCCTTAACAGAACTTGCTCAAAGCGGCGAAACGGAATGGGGTGTATCAGCCCGTCTCCTCCAGAATGCGGAAACCCTTGATCTTGCGACAGGGGTGACTGCTGGCAACGCCACTTCCAAACGCACTTATCTGCTCAATGGACGCGTAGCCCGCACTCAGGGAATTATCGACGAAGCACTCTCTGCTGTGTGGATAACCCCTCAAATGGATCGGCTCTTCAGCGAAGGAGCTTCCGGACGCCGCCGTTTTCTGGATAGATTGGTGATGGGTGTCACCCCGGATCATACCCGCCAACTACTGGCGTATGACCGAGCCATGACACAACGAAACAAACTACTCCAAACCCGATATTCTGAACAAAGCTGGCTCTCTGGATTGGAAGCTTCCATGGCACGCCACGCCATAGCCATTGCAGCCGCACGGGCTGATCTAGTGCAGCATCTGAACCAGTTTTCCCAAACCAGCTTGGGAGAGTTTCCCGCCGCCACTCTCGTTCTGGACTGCGAACTGACAAAGCAGCTTGAACACCACCCGGCTTTGGGAGTGGAAGACTGGTTCAGAGAGCAATTATCCTCAACCCGAGAACAAGACCGTGAAAGAGGGCGCACAACTAGAGGTCCGCATCGTAGCGATTTTTCCCTGTCTGATTTCACAACGGGCCAACTGGCTGCAACAGCCAGCACCGGTCAACAGAAATCCATGCTGCTTGGCGTTGTGCTCGCTCATGCCCGGCTCGTCACAGACCACAGGGGGACGGCTCCTTTGCTTTTGTTGGATGAGCCTCTTGTGCATCTGGACCAGAAACGACGGGGCGCACTGATGGAAAATCTCCGGTCTTTTGACACCACCGCTATCCTGACCGGAACAGACACGGCTCCCTTTGCACCATTACAGGACACAGCACAGTTTATTTCTCTGAAAAGTGGTGATTTTCTGCCATAAAGAGAGAAATGCCGCCTTACAATCTGGCCTCAGTGGAATGGCCGGAGTATAAGGATTCAAACAGGTTTTATTCTTTCTTCGCCGGAGTACCCTTCGCTTATGACTGACCTTTCTCAGCCCACGCCATCTGCCGGTATGGAAGAAGAATATGATGCAGCCTCCATCTCTGTTCTGAAGGGTCTGGACGCCGTACGCAAACGGCCTGGTATGTATATCGGTGACACGGATGATGGCTCCGGCCTGCACCATATGGCGTTTGAAATTATCGATAACGCCGTTGATGAAGCACAGGCGGGCTACGCAACCGAATGCGTTGTCACCCTCAATGCGGATGGAAGCGTAACCGTGCGGGATAATGGGCGCGGCATTCCCACGGACATTCATTCAGAAGAAGGGATCAGTGCGGCCGAAGTCGTTCTGACCCGCCTTCATGCGGGCGGCAAGTTCAACCAGAACTCCTACAAGGTTTCAGGCGGACTCCACGGTGTGGGGGCGGCTGTTGTCAACGCGCTTTCAGAAAAGATGGAAGTGCGGATATGGCGTGGTGGGCTGGAGCACGTTATCCGTTTCCAGCACGGCGAGCGGGAAGGGCCTCTGGAAGTTGTCGGCCCCTCAGAGCATGAGCGGGGAACCCAAGTTACCTTCAAGCCAAGTAATCAGACTTTCCCCAAAACAGAATTTGATTTTGTTATTCTGGAACGGCGTCTGCGGGAGCTGGCTTTTCTTAACTCAGGCATGAAGATCGTTCTGCGTGATCAGAGGACTGAGGAAAAGAAAGAAGAAACCTTTTATTATGAAGGCGGGCTTGAAGCCTTTGTGGAATGGCTTGACCGCGCACGCACGCCTCTGGTCACGCCCCCCATCACTGGCAGCCTCGAAAATTCGGAAAACGGCATCAAGGTTGAATTTGCCCTCACATGGAACGACAGCTTCCATGAAACAATGCTGTGCTTCACCAACAACATTCCCCAGCGGGACGGAGGAGCACAT
Organism: Drosophila tani; assembly: GCA_008042535.1. Classification (NCBI taxonomy): domain Eukaryota; kingdom Metazoa; phylum Arthropoda; class Insecta; order Diptera; family Drosophilidae; genus Drosophila; species Drosophila tani. The sequence goes on from VNJO01008237.1 coordinate 3,484, forward strand.
CTGGCTGGTTTCCGGCAGGCATTGACCCGCATTGTTGGCAAATATGCTGAAAGCATTGCCAAGAAGGATGCTCACTCCCTTGTTGGGGAAGACATGCGCGAAGGACTGACGGCAGTTCTTTCTGTAAAAGTCCCTGACCCCAAATTTTCTTCCCAGACCAAGGACAAGCTCGTTTCCTCTGAAGTGCAGCCCGTTGTGCATGCCGCGGCTGCCGACATGATTGGTCACTGGTTTGAAACGCACCCCAAGGAAGCCAAAATTGTGGTTTCCAAAGTACTGGATGCCGCCTCCGCCCGTGAAGCCGCCCGCAAGGCACGCGAACTGACGCGCCGCAAAGGGGTGCTGGATATTTCCTCTCTTCCCGGCAAATTAGCGGACTGTCAGGAACGGTCTCCGGAAAAAGCTGAAATCTTCATAGTGGAGGGTGATTCTGCAGGGGGGACGGCTAAACAGGGCAGGGACCGGCGTTTTCAGGCGATCCTGCCTCTCAAGGGTAAAATTCTGAATGTTGAGCGGGCTCGTTTTGATCGGATGCTCGGCTCAGCTGAAATTGGCACCCTGATCACCGCACTGGGCACCGGTATCGGCCGAGGTGAGGCTGATCAGGGCGGTTTTTCCATTGAAAAGCTCCGCTATCATCGCATCGTCATCATGACAGACGCCGACGTGGATGGTTCTCACATCCGCACCCTTCTTCTGACTTTTTTCTTCCGTCAGATGCCGGAACTGATTGAGCGCGGCTATCTCTACATTGCACAGCCGCCGCTTTACCGCGCCAAACGAGGGAACGAGGAGCGCTATCTGAAAGATGATTCTGCTCTCGAACAGTATCTGCTCGATAAAGCCCTTAACAACGCACTCTTCGTTTATAGCGACGGACGCGAAGTGAAAGGTGAGCCTCTGGCCGCAGACCTGCCATTTATCCGACAGGCTACTCAGGCCATCACGCGTCTTGCCAATAAAACTCCTAATTGGATTATTGAGCAGGCAGCTCTGGCGGGCGCCCTCACGTCAGATCTTGCAACGCTTCAGAAGCGAGTTCCTGATTTACAGAAACGACTGGACGGAGCATCAGCAGAAACAGAACGGGGCTGGAAAGCCGTCGCCAGTGACGACGGGCTGGAACTGGCACGTAATGTTCGTGGCGTAGGTGAAGTGTACCGCATTGATCCAGCAGCACTAAGCAGTAACGATGCACGCTGGCTCACAAATCAGCTTGAACGGTTACAGAAAGACTTCGGCACAGGCGTTATTCTGCGTCATGAAACAACTGAAGCCTCTCTTGCTGGCCCGTCAGAACTTTACACTCGCCTCCTGACTCAAGGCCGCCGCGGCCTTGCCATTAACCGCTTCAAAGGGCTCGGTGAAATGAATGACGAGCAGCTTTGGGAAACTACGTTGGACCCTGCCATGCGTACACTTCTACAGGTCAAGATTGGCGATGTAGAAGAGGCTGGCCAAGTATTCACCACGCTTATGGGTGACGTAGTAGAACCACGTCGCGATTTTATTGTTGGCAATGCGCTAAAAGTCGCCAATCTGGACGTGTAAGACAGGTAAGCTAATCAACGGTGTAATAAAAAAGGAGGCTCACAAGCCTCCTTTTTTATTGGAATATTATGTATTTAAGGTCGCTATCTCATTGGAATGTAATGAGTTTCCTAAAATAGAATCAGGCTAGACTTTTAATAAATCCATCAATTTTTTTAAACTGTGCCAACAAATCTGGTAGTGATTTTATGGGCAACATATTAGGTCCGTCGCTGGGTGCCTGATCCGGGTCTTCGTGCGTTTCAATAAAAAGGGAAGCGACCCCTACAGCCAGGGCGGCACGAGACAGAATAGGGGCAAACTCCCTTTGACCACCAGATGTTCCACCCAGCCCGCCTGGTTGCTGAACAGAGTGCGTGGCGTCATACACAACTGGGTAGCCAGTTTCCGCCATGATCGGCAAGCCGCGCATATCATTGACTAAGGTGTTATAACCGAAGCTTGTGCCACGCTCGCACAGCATGATGCGCTTATTACCTGTAGAGGCAATTTTGGCGGCTACGTGTTTCATATCCCACGGAGCCAGAAACTGTCCCTTTTTCACATTGACCACAGCTCCTGTCTGGCCAGCAGCCAGAAGCAGATCTGTCTGGCGACATAAAAAAGCTGGTATCTGCAATACATCCACAGCTTCTGCTACCGGTGCACATTGGTCAGCCGCGTGCACATCCGTCAGAACCGGTAATTTCAGCGTTTCACGAATATCCGCCAAAATACGCAGACCGTGCTGCATCCCGACCCCACGCGCACTGGACAGGCTGGTGCGGTTCGCTTTGTCATATGAGCTTTTATAAATCAGCCCAATTCCGGCAGCTTCGCATATCTCTTTCAGCGCAGTTGCCGTTTCCATGGCATGCGCTGCGGATTCAATCTGACATGGCCCTGCGATCAACACAAAAGGCTGATCATTGCCAACCGTCAGAGAATTGATCTGAAAATTATGATTGGAGACGCTCATACCAACCGGGCTTTTTCAAGAGCCGCCCCAACAAAGCCGGAGAACAACGGATGCGGCGCAAAAGGACGAGACTTGAGTTCGGGATGATACTGTACAGCCACAAACCATGGATGATCAGGATATTCGACCACTTCAGGCAGAATACCATCAGGAGAGAGACCAGAAAACTTCAGGCCGGCCTTTTCCAGTTGATCACGATAGTGAATGTTCACCTCGTAACGATGCCGATGCCGCTCCCGAATAGACGTCGCGTTATAGATTTTTGCAACGCGAGATCCATCCACCAGGGAAGCCGGATAAGCCCCAAGGCGCATGGTTCCGCCAAGCTCACCCCCTTCACTCCGACGCAGGCGCTCAGCACCACGGGCCCATTCGGTCATAAGACCAACCAGAGGCTCTTTGGTATAACCAAACTCGGTTGAGGAGGCATCAGACAAGCCTGCCAGATTACGAGCACATTCAATAACCGCCATCTGCATGCCAAAGCAGATCCCCATAAAGGGAATTCCATTTTCACGCGCATAACGAATGGCCGCAATTTTCCCTTCTGATCCCCGCTCGCCAAATCCACCAGGCACAAGAATGCCATGAGCACCCGCCAGCCGATCAAGGGCACCATCTGATTTTTCAAGCGCTTCCGCTTCAACCCAATCCAAGGTCACTTTGACCCTATGAGCAATCCCACCATGCAGCAAAGCTTCGTTGAGGGATTTATAGCTATCCAGCAGGGCAGTATACTTCCCCACTACCGCAATACGCACTTCACCATCCGGGTGACGAATGGCGTCAACAATTTTACCCCAGCCGGCTAGATCTGGCTCTTCTTCAAAAGGCAGACCGAAGTATCTGAGAACTTCGTTATCCATACCTTCTGCATGATAGGAGAGTGGGCAGGAGTAGATTGTATCTACATCACGCGCAGCAATAACGGCTTCGGGACGCACATTGCAGAAATTTGCAATCTTACGGCGTTCCGTGTCGGGAATGGCGCGATCACAGCGGCACAGCAGGATTTGCGGCTGAATCCCTACATTCTGCAATTCCTTTACAGAATGCTGGGTCGGCTTTGTTTTCAGCTCACCCGCAGAAGGTATCCACGGCAGAAGTGTCAGATGCACCACCATGGTCTGCGCCTGACCCAAGTCATTCCGTAGCTGACGAATGGCCTCCAGGAAAGGAAGGCTTTCAATATCCCCTACGGTGCCACCAATTTCGACCAGGACGAAGTCAACATCATCCGTATTCGCGACAACAATATCCTTAATGGCGTCCGTGATGTGCGGAATAACCTGAACCGTCCCCCCCAGGTAATCTCCACGCCGTTCCCGAGCGATCACATCGGAATAGATCTTGCCAGTAGTCGTGTTGTCTTCCTTGGTCGCGTTGACGCCCGTAAACCGTTCATAATGGCCGAGATCAAGGTCTGTTTCGGCCCCATCATCCGTCACAAAAACCTCACCATGTTGGTAAGGGCTCATGGTGCCGGGATCAACGTTCAGGTAGGGATCCAGCTTGCGCAGCCGGACCTTATAGCCCCGCGCCTGCAGGAGAGCCGCAAGAGCAGCGGACGCAATGCCCTTTCCGAGAGAGGACACCACACCACCGGTGATAAATACAAAACGGGTCATGGACAGACTTCCTACACGGACAGAACCGGGTGGGTAAAGGTGGACACACGAATTCCTCCGCAGCTTTCAACAAGCGCAGAGGAATAGAGGCAACTCATCCCTCCAATCCTTGTGGGAATGGAGGGAGAGGAATTCATTTTATGGCTTGGAAGGTTCAGCAGCCTGCGGGGCTGGCTGAGCCGGGGCAGGGGGAGCAGAAGGCGTTACAGCTGGAGCCGAAGTGGTTGCAGCCGGAGGCTGCGCCAGAATATCGTGCCCGTCTCCACTCACAGCACCACGGTTAAGGACTGCCAGAACGAGCGAAAGCAACATAAACAAACCCGCAAGAACAGCCGTGGTGCGTGTCAGCAAATTAGCCGTACCACGCCCGGACATGAACGCTCCCATACCCTGACTGCTGCCAATTCCCAAGCCACCACCTTCACTGCGCTGAATAAGCACAGTGCCAATCAAGGCAATGGTAACGCAAAAATGCAGAATCAGCAGGGCAGTGGTCATGGTGTATTCCAGGTAAAATGCTGAAATCAGGCAGCAGAAGCCGCGCCGATAATGGAAAGAAACGCCTCGGCCTTCAGGCTGGCACCCCCAACAAGCGCTCCTGCTACATCCGTAATGGCCAGAATGGAAGCCGCATTCTTATCATTAACCGATCCGCCATACAAAATTCTTATTGTCTTGCCGGCTTCACCAAACTGACGAACCAGCTCCTCACGCAGGAATTTCATGGTTTCGGCAATTTCATCGGTTGTTGCGGCACGGCCCGTCCCGATCGCCCAGATTGGCTCGTAAGCAAGAATACCTGAAAATCCATCAGGCAGAGACCCTTTGATCTGCCACCCCAGCGTATCAAAATGTTCACCACTATCGCGCTGATCTTCTGTCTCGCCAATACACACGATAGGTGTCAGTCCTGCCTTGCCTGCGGCCACCGCTTTTTCCCTAACGGTTTCATCCAGTTCACCATGTTCCTGCCGCCGCTCGGAGTGACCGAGAATAACGTAGGACACTCCGAGATCCGTCAGCATGGAGGCGGAGATATCACCCGTATGCGCGCCAGAGACATCCTTATGGCAATCCTGAGCGCCCAAAGCCACCGCAGTCGGCTTCAGGGCATCGCTCAACAAGGCCAACTGAGTAAAGGGTGGGCAGACCACAACATCCGGCACGGACGGGGGCAGACCTGCTAGCAGAGCTTGCACAAGCACCTGCGAGTCACGGCTAGTACCGTTCATCTTCCAGTTGCCGACGATAATCTGTCTGCTCATGTCCGCTTCCTTACCCTGATTGCACATATAGCCAAGAGGAGACCCTATGCTTGCACCACACGCTAAACCATACAGTTGCCCTGTGGGGCAAGATGCGACTGGTGAGTTTCCTCGCCAGAACACCGTTACGGCTAGTCAAGTGAGCGCCAGATGCTTATGGTGCCGCGTTTGCGGCATGCCTGTGGCATGGTCTCCTGATTTTTCTACGGATCCTTGGGTTCATGATTTCCTATCTGCGTCGTGTTTTTGTTGAATCCTGGCTGGGGCGTGTGTCGGCCATTGTCATTTTCCTGGCTTTTATTGGCTGGGGCGTGGGCGATGTTCTGGGCTACATGGGCACCGAAACCGATGTGGTCGCCAAAGTTGGGCAGAATCGTGTCAGTTCGACAGATCTGGGTCAGGCTTTCCAGGCGGAGCTACCTGCCATTACCAAGCAGATGGGGGTTTCCGATCCGTCTCAGATACCTCCGGCTATGCGTCGGCAGGTAGCACATCAAATCCTGCAACGGCTGATAGGGCAGGCTGAACTTATGGAAGCCGCACGTCACCTGAATGTAGCTGTGCCTGATAGCGCCGTGCGGGATGAAGTCTTCGCGCAGCCCTATTTCAAAGGGGCAAACGGACAGTTTGACCGGAATATTTTCAATGCGCGGTTGAGGGAGCACAACCTGAATGAACAGCGCTTTCTGAACATGATCCGCGATGACCTGACGACGCGCACCATTCTTCAGCCCATCGCTCAAGCAGCCAGCGCGTCCGCCACCATGGCGACACGCCTGTCCGCCTACGGATTACAGACGCATGTGGTGGATATGCTGCGCATCCCGTTTGCGGAGCAGCCAACGCCCGCAACGCCTGATGATGCCGTATTGCAGCGTTTTTATTCGAACCATCCCTGGCTTTTCCGCTCCCCAGAACTACGCCACGCCCGCATTGTTGTACTGTCCCCCGCCACGGTAGCCGACACAATTATCGTGGATGATAAGGATCTGAAGCGCGTCTATGAAGAACAAAGCACGCGCTATAATGTGCCCGAAACCCGGGATGTTCAGGTTGTCACCCTCACAGATGAAAGTCAGGCCCACACGGTTGCCTCCTTGTGGGAAAAAGGGGCTGACTGGGAAGCTGTTCAGGCCGCCGCCAAAGGCGGCGCATCTGTTGAAATGCCGGGCGCACGCCCTTCCACCATTCCATCCGAAACACTGAGTAAAGCTATTTTTTCTGCTCCTCTTTCCTTAGTGCAGGGTCCACTCAAAACAGAATCTGGATGGGTTGTGTTCCGGGTGAACAAGGTCATCGCCCCGAAAAGCACATCCTTTGAAAACGCCAAACAGGACATCCTAAACCAATTCCGCAAAGCACAGGCTCCAGCCGTCGTCAGCGCACGGAGCCGCCAGCTTCAGGATGCCATTGCAGGTGGGGGGCTGGATTCCATTCCCACGGACCTTGGCGCGGCCGCTGCCGCCGGAACACTGGATGCTCAGGGCAATACGCAAGACCGACAGCCGGCTCCGCTTCCTGCTTCAGGCAAGCTGCGTGACGCCATTTTGCAGAAAATTTTCTCCCTACCCAAAGGAAACCAGCCCAATCTTGTGGAAGGGCCGGATAACAGTTGGTACGCTGTTCAGGTTGATACCATTACACCAGAATCCCCACGCACGTTTGAGCAGGCAAAGGCAGACGTTCTGGCCGCATGGCAGGCTGAAGCCCGAAAGCACGCTGCGGACGAGCATGCAACCAGCCTGTATACGGCAGCCAGAGGCAAAGGGGGGATCACCAATGTCGCTGGCGGTGCCCCTATTCAGCGTGACCTCTCATTTTCACGCGCAGCGCCCAACGAGGCCATTCCTTCTGAACTGATGAACTACCTCCCGCAAATGAAAGCTGGGCAGTCCATCATGGGTGAAGATGCTTCGGGTTTTCTGGTGGCAACAGTCACCAAGGTATTCACGCCAGACCCGAAAGCAGATCTGGTTGCTTTCCAGCGCGTGAAAGATGCTCTCAGCCAATCAGAAGGAGATGACCTTGTGGCCTCCTATGTCGATGCCTTGGCAAAGCACACACCCCCTAAAATTGATGAACGCGCCGTCAGCGCAACACTTTCCTCTCTTGGCTTTGATGGAACGGCAGAGCAATGAGCGTGACCGCACGGATTGCCGCATCTCCCGCCCGCCATGAAGTTGAGGCAAGATGGCGTGAAGGCAAGGGGGCTGTTGTTTTTTCCGTAGAGCCCGCAGATCTGTTAACACCGGTTTCAGCCTATATCCGGCTGGCAAACTTTAACGGCGTGGATGGACGCTACACGCTCCTGCTGGAAAGCGTGGAAGGTGGCGTATCACGCGGGCGCTACTCTGTTATCGCTCTCAAACCGGATCTGATATGGGCGTGCCATGACGGCGCTGTCACACTGGACACAAATCCAGATAACCCTGATCAGCCTCCCATTCCCAGCGACAAACCTGCTTTGGAAAGCCTCCGATCTCTGATCCACCAAACACGCATGGATCTGCCGGAAGGTCTTCCACCAATGATTGCTGGCCTGTTCGGGTATCTAGGTTACGATATGGTTCGTCAGATGGAGCGTCTCCCGAACGCCCCTGCGGATGATCTTGAACTTCCCGAAGCCATTCTGATGCGGCCCGGCCTGTTCGCAATCTTTGACACCGTAAGCGATGAGCTCATTCTGGCTGCACCAGTTCGTCCCCAGGTAGGTCAGACCGCGAATGAGGCGTGGGAGAAAGCACACGCCTTGTTAGGGCAGGCTCGAACCTGCCTGAATGGCGCATTGCCAGTCACCCAAACTGAAACAGCCACAGCTCCGTTTGAAGCGCCAACCTCCACTTTTACCAAGGAGGAATTCTGCGCATCTGTCGAACGTATTCAGGACTATATCGCCGCAGGTGATGCTTTTCAGGTTGTGCCCAGCCAGCGCTTTTCGTCGCCATTTCCGCTGCCTTCTCTGGCATTATATCGGGCATTACGTCGCATCAATCCGGCACCATTTTTGTTCCATCTGGATTTTGGCACATTCTCTCTTGTGGGCTCTTCTCCAGAAATTCTGGTGCGCCTGCGCGATGGGAACATGACGGTGCGCCCCCTAGCTGGCACGCGCCCCCGCGGGAAAGATGCGGAAGAGGATCTGCGGCTCGAACAGGATTTGCTGGCAGACCAGAAAGAACTCGCTGAGCACCTGATGCTGATTGATCTGGGCCGCAATGATGTCGGGCGCGTTTGCTTGCCCGGCTCAGTCAAGGTTACGGAACGGTTTGTTATTGAACGTTTTAGTCATGTCATGCACATCTCTTCCAACGTGGAAGGACGTATTCGTCCTGATCTGGAAGCTCTTGATGCATTGGTTGCAGCATTCCCGGCAGGAACTCTTACCGGCGCGCCAAAAATCCGTGCCATGGAAATTATTGATGAAATAGAACCGACACGTAGAGCAACATATGCTGGATGTATTGGTTATTTTGGTGCAGGCGGAGATATGGATACCTGCATCGGATTGAGAATGGCCGTTGTCAAGGATGGCATGATGCACGTTCAGGCCGGCTGCGGTGTGGTAGCCGACAGCGTGCCTGAAGCAGAATATGAAGAAACCCGCCAGAAAGCACGGGCTGTCTTCCGTGCAGCCGCAGAGGCCGTGCGTTACGCAAATCAACAGGGAAATTAAGGTCTCGCTCTATGCTATTTGACCCGAAGGCAGCATAAGGCCATCATATCATCATGATCCTTCTGATCGACAATTATGACAGCTTTACGTTCAATCTTGTTCACTATCTTGGTGAACTGGGTGAAACGTGTGATGTCCGCCGGAATGATGCCCTCACTGTAGAAGACGCCTTTGCGCTTCAGCCTGATGCCATTGTTCTTTCTCCCGGCCCATGCTCTCCTAATGAAGCAGGCATATGCTGTGATCTGATTTCACACGCAGCCAACACTATTCCCATTTTTGGTGTCTGCCTGGGCCACCAAGCCATCGGGCAGGTATTTGGCGCGAGCGTGGTGCGATCACCCGTTCCCATGCACGGTAAGGTTAGTCCCGTTTTTCATAATGGAGCGGATGTTTTTACCGGGCTGCCCAATCCATTCAATGCGACCCGTTATCACAGCCTCACACTGGAGCCTGCTAGCATTCCGGACATACTGGAAGTAACGGCGTGGACAGAAGACGGGGTCATTATGGGAGTGCGGCATAAGCAATACCCTATCTCAGGTGTGCAGTTTCACCCTGAGAGCATTGCCTCTGACTGTGGCCATGATCTTTTGCGCAATTTTTTAAAACAAGCCCGGACATGGGCCTCTAATAAAGCCGCTGCCTGATACATGCCAGAAACCAATTTGTCCCTGCAAAGTGCCCAACAGGACGACTTTTTTTCCACTATTCTAACAAAGTTGGGTGACGGCGCGAAACTGACGGCTCTGGAAGCAGAAGAAGCCTTCGGGGCCATTGTTGACGGAAGCGTTTCATCAGAGCGTATTGCCGCTTTCCTAATGGCCTTGCGCGTCCGCGGTGAAAGTGGAGATGAATTGCTGGGTGCCGTTACTGCTCTGCGCACCCGAATGCTGCCTGTGCCCCATGCACCTGTGGACACAATAGATGTCTGCGGAACAGGTGGCGATAATTACGGCACATTAAACGTCTCTACCGCAACTGCCTTCATTTTGGCCGCGCTGGGCATTCCTGTAGCCAAACACGGCAACCGAGCAGTTTCTTCACAGTCAGGCGCTTCAGACGTACTGGCAGCTTTAGGAATACCGCTCTCCCCAGATCCCCAGCTTTTATCTGCTCAACTCCAAAAGCATCATCTGGTTTTTCTCGCGGCACCGCACCATCATCCCGCCATGCGTCATGCTGCCCCGACGAGAAAAGCATTAGGAGTCCGCACGCTTTTCAACCTCATCGGCCCCCTGGTGAACCCGGCAGGAGTAAAGAACCAGCTTGTAGGTGTGTTTTCTGAGGCATGGCTTTCTATCATTGTGGATGTGCTGGCACAGCTTGGATCGGAGCGTGTCTGGGCTGTCTGTGGGCAACCCGCAGAAGGAGGGCAGGGGATAGACGAAGTAACCTTGGCTGGTCCTACCAAGATTATTGCCCTTGAAAACAGGCAGAAAAAATCCCTAATTCTGGAACCCGGGATGGCAGGCTTTTCTGGTGCGCCTATTGCAGCCATCAAGGGTGGAAATGCTGCTGAAAATGCCGCAGCGTTGGAAGCGCTTCTCCGTGGCGCGCCGGGACCTTACCGTGATACTGTTCTCTTGAATGCAGCCTGTGCGCTCCATGTAGCTGGACGCAGGACAATTCTGCGGGGATCAGAAATTGACACGCAGGCACTTCGGGAGTGCATTGTGGAAGTCAGTCGCCCGCTCGCCGATGGCACAGCACTGGCTGTGTTGAATGGTTTGCGTACGTCATCTTCTGAGACGCATGCTCAAAACGTGACAGGATGATTATGAACGAAATACCCAATTCAGCCGCAAATGCAGTGACTGATGCTGAAGCATGTATCAAGGCGGAAGAACAGCCTGATGTGCTTTCGCGCATTGTCGCGCGGACAAGAGTTGAGGTTGAGCATCGTTCAACCCTTCTGCCCCTCAAGGAGATCATTGCCAGAGCGCAGGAGAGTAAAGATGCTCCTCGCGGCTTTGGGCGAGCTCTGAAGGAAAAGGCTGCTGACAGGACCATTGGCCTGATTGCCGAAATCAAGAAGGCCTCTCCTTCTGCTGGTATCTTGCGAGAAGAGTATGATCCTGCACGCATTGCCGCCAGCTATGAGCAGGCAGGAGCGGCTTGCCTTTCTGTTCTGACAGAAAGTTCGTGCTTTCATGGCCAGAACGAAGATTTGCAGATTGCTCGGGCTGCCTGCTCTCTGCCGGTCCTCCGCAAAGACTTCATTCTAGATCCCTGGCAGGTTTATGAAAGCCGGATGCTGGGCGCTGACTGTATCCTGCTGATCATGAGCATTCTGAAAGATGAAGAAGCTCTAGCCCTCGTTGATCATGCCAAAGGTCTTGATATGGACGTTCTGGTTGAGGTGCATGATGAAGACGAACTCAACCGCGCTTTGGCGCTAGACACTTTCCTGATTGGCATAAATAACCGCAATCTCAAAACATTAGAGACCAATATTCAGACAACGTGTGAACTGGCACCGCTTGTGCCACCTGACAGAATCATTGTCTCTGAAAGTGGTATCAAAACGCATGCAGACGTTATGAAACTGGCGGAAATCGGCGCAACCGGCTTTCTTGTCGGGGAATCCCTCTTGCGCACACCTGATCCCGGCAAAGCGGCACGGGCTCTTCTCGGATTTGCCTGAAGTGACGAACCCTTCCCACCTCACTCACCTGAATGAAGCAGGGCAGGCGCGTATGGTGGATGTTTCCACCAAACATGCAACCAAACGAAAAGCCATTGCCTGCGGTGTGGTGCAGATGAAAAGCACCACACTGGATCTCATTACGTCAGGCACTGCTCCAAAGGGAGATGTGCTCGCCACAGCACGTATTGCAGGCATTATGGCTGCAAAAAAGACGGCGGAGATCATTCCTCTGTGCCATCCGCTGGCGCTAAGCAGTGTAACGGTGGATCTGGTTCCTACAGATAACAAGATTGAGATCACGGCCACTGTTGTTACAACAGGGGCAACTGGCGTAGAGATGGAAGCGTTGACAGCGGTATCTGCTGCTGCGCTGACCCTCTACGATATGTGCAAGGCCGTTGATCGGGGTATGCTGATTACCGACATTCGCCTTTTTCATAAAAGTGGCGGTCAATCTGGAGACTATCACGCCCAGTAAGTCTATCAGGAACAAGACATTAGATGCTTCGCAGATAACCAGTCCGGTCTTTATATGACAACCTCATGCTCACAAAAGACAGTGCTGCAGATCTTTGAGACCACTCAAAACATAAAAGGAAAAGCCCATGGAGGCGGGTAAGACTATTGCTCAGAAAACTGGTGGGAACGGGCCATCCCTGACCCGGGAACAGTTCACGCAAGCGTTTCATGATATGCTGCTTATTCGCCGATTTGAGGAAAAAGCCGGGCAGCTTTATGGCATGGGTCTGATTGGCGGTTTCTGCCATCTGTATATCGGTCAGGAAGCGGTGGTCGTCGGCATCCAGATGGCTCTCAAAGATGGTGACAAGATTATCACGTCTTACCGTGATCATGGGCAAATGCTGGCTGCAGGCATGACACCCCGTGGCGTTATGGCAGAACTGACAGGCCGCGCCACCGGCTATTCGCATGGAAAAGGCGGCTCCATGCATATGTTCTCGCGTGAAAAGAATTTTTACGGCGGGCACGGCATTGTGGGCGCTCAGGTCGCGCTAGGAATAGGCTTGGCTTTTGCCAACAAATATCGGGAAACTGATGAAGTTTCCATCGCCTACTTTGGGGATGGCGCCGCCAATCAGGGGCAGGTGTACGAAAGTTTCAATCTGGCAGCCTTGCACAAGCTCCCCTGCATTTTTGTCATTGAAAATAATCTTTACGGCATGGGGACCAGCATAGAACGTGCGTCTGCATCGCACGAACTCTGGCGCAACGGAGAACCATGGGGCATTCCGGGTCGCCGCATTGATGGCATGGATATTGCCGCCGTACACGAGGCGGCCTCTGAGGCCGTTGCTCACTGTCGCGCAGGCAAGGGCCCCTATCTGCTGGAAATGATGACCTATCGGTATCGTGGTCATTCAATGTCTGACCCCGCAAAATACCGCAAACGTGAAGAAGTGGATGCCGTGCGCAAGACACGTGATCCCATTGAGCACGTTCGTCAGATTCTGTTGGATGCGGGAGTGGAAGACACAGCTCTGCGATCCATTGAGAATGATGTCAAAGCCGTTGTTAATGATTGTGCTGAATTCGCGCAGACAAGCCCAGAGCCTGATCCTGCCGAACTTTATACAGATGTTCTGCTAGAGGCTTGATCGATTATGGCTATTGAAGTTTTGATGCCGGCCCTCTCTCCCACAATGACAGAGGGCACTTTAGCCCGCTGGTTGAAAAAAGAAGGAGAGGCCGTTTCAAGCGGCGACATTCTTGCTGAAATCGAAACCGACAAGGCAACGATGGAAGTAGAAGCCGTGGACGAAGGTATTCTAGGCCGTACCCTTGTGGCCGAAGGCACGCAAGGCGTTGCCGTCAATACTCCTATTGCAATTCTTGTTGCAGAAGGGGAAGAGGTTCCGGAAAATCTGGAACAGCCCCCCCCTGCTACTACCAAGACGAGTGCGCCACAAGAAAAAGCACCTTCCGAGGAAGCCGCCCCCTCAAAAGCACAAGCGTCGGTGTCTTCCTCACTTCCAGAAGTTGAGCCCGAAAGAGAGTGGGGTGAGACGACCGAGATAACTGTTCGTGAAGCCCTCAATCAGGCAATGGCTGCTGAATTGCGCCGCGACCCAGATGTATTTCTGTTGGGCGAAGAAGTGGCTCAATATCAAGGTGCCTACAAGATTTCCCAAGGGCTTCTGGCTGAATTTGGTGAGAAGCGCATTATTGATATGCCGATTACCGAACACGGCTTTACGGGCATGGCGGTAGGGGCCGCATTAACCGGTCTCAAACCCATTGTTGAGTTCATGACCATGAACTTTTCAATGCAAGCCATTGATCATATTATAAATTCTGCTGCCAAAACCCTCTATATGTCTGGCGGACAGATGGGCTGCCCGATTGTTTTTCGTGGTCCTAATGGTGCAGCGGCACGCGTAGGGGCTCAACACTCCCAATGTTACGGAAGCTGGTACGCCCATGTTCCTGGGCTGAAGGTGATTGCGCCTTGGTCTGCCGCAGATGCCAAAGGGCTCCTGCGCGCCGCCATTCGCGACCCCAATCCGGTTGTCTTTCTGGAAAATGAAATTCTTTATGGTCGCAAATTTGAATGCCCGACAGATGAAGATTTCATCCTGCCGATTGGCAAGGCAAAAATTGAACGTACCGGAACAGATGTTACCATTGTAGCCTTTTCCATCATGGTGGGTACGGCTCTTCAGGCTGCCGAAAAGCTGGCGGAGCAGGGCATCCAGGCGGAAGTCATCAATCTACGCACTCTTCGTCCACTTGATACGGCAACCATTGTTGAAAGCGTGAAGAAGACCAGCCGTCTGGTAACCGTGGAAGAAGGATGGCCGTTCGCTGGCATTGGTGCGGAAGTGGCCATGCAGATTATTGAGCATGCCTTCGACTGGCTGGACGCACCGCCGGTGCGTATCGCTGGCGAGGATGTGCCCATGCCGTTTGCCGCCAATCTGGAAAAGCTTGCACTTCCGCAGCCCCAGCACATCATAGATGCCGTTAAGGGCTTGGTCTGAGGAAAACACAATGGCTATTGAAGTTCTGATGCCGGCCCTCTCTCCCACAATGACAGAGGGCACTTTAGCCCGCTGGCTCAAGAAGGAAGGGGACACTATTTCCAGCGGGGATGTTCTTGCGGAAATCGAAACCGATAAGGCGACCATGGAAGTGGAAGCCGTGGACGAAGGCATTCTCGGAAAAATCCTGGTGACAGAAGGTACGCAAGGCGTGCCTGTCAATGCGACTATCGCCATTCTGGTTGAAGAAGGTGAAGCCGTTCCGGACGTTGCGGCACCACAAAAAGCGGCTTCTACTGCTCCCAAAATTCAAGAAACCGCTCCGGCTGAACCTGCGGTCAAGGCCGCACCGGCCCTCTCTCAGACTCCACCTGCGCTCTCCGCTGTAGGGGCAGGCCGCAAGATTTTCGCATCTCCTCTTGCCAAACGGATCGCAAAACAGAAGGGCCTTGATCTCGCCGCGATAAAAGGCACAGGCCCCAACGGCCGTATCGTTCGGCGGGATGTGGAAAACGCATCTGCCAAGCCCCAGTCTGCGTCTCCTTCGGCACCAAAGTCGGGTAGCGCTGGGGCGGGTAGTAGCACGAGCGTTCCGCACTCAACGATGCGTAAGGTGATCGCCCGTCGCCTCAGTGAAGCTAAAAGCACCATTCCGCATTTTTATGTGTCGGTTGATATTGAGCTGGATGCGCTGATGGCTCTTCGCTCCCAGTTGAATGCCACATCACCAGAAGAAGGACCCGATGCGTTCAAGCTTTCCGTGAACGACATGCTGGTCAAGGCTGCCGCAGTCGCTCTGAAACGCATCCCAACGGTCAATGCTTCCTTCACGGAAGAGGCAATGATCCTGCATGATGACGTGGATATTTCTATTGCAGTCTCCATTCCCGATGGATTGATCACCCCTATCGTCCGGCAGGCTGACAAGAAAAGCCTGAAGCAGATCAGCCTGGAAACCAAAGATCTGGTAAAACGGGCACGGGCAGGAAAGCTGAAACCAGAAGAATTCCAAGGCGGAACGTTCTCCATCTCCAATATGGGGATGTATGGGGTGAAAGATTTCTCGGCCATCATTAACCCGCCCCAGGCCGCTATTCTCGCCATCGCAGCAGGACGGAAACAGCCTGTGGTGAAGGGAAATGAACTGGCCATTGCAACAGTCATGACAGTGACACTCTCCGTTGATCACCGCGTGGTGGACGGCTCTGTAGCTGCTGAGTGGCTTTCCGCTTTCCGGTCAGTGGTGGAATCTCCCCTGACTTTGGTCATTTGATACAAGGGGACGATCATGAGCCGGACTGATTTTGATATTCTCGTTGTAGGCGGTGGCCCGGGTGGTTATGTGGCTGCACTCCGAGCTTCTCAGCTTGGGCTTTCCGTGGGGTTGGTAGAGGCTCAGCATCTTGGAGGCATTTGCCTGAACTGGGGATGCATCCCCACAAAGGCGCTTCTTCGGGCTTCTGAAATCAACCACCTCCTGCACGATCTCGGCCCTTACGGTTTCAAGGCTGACAATGTCAGCTTCGATTTCACCAAGGTTGTGGCCCGCTCACGGGCGGTCTCCAAACAGCTCTCCTCGGGCGTGGCGCATTTGCTCAAAAAAGCAAAAGTGCCTGTGTTTGACGGTTACGGTAAACTGGATGGAGTGACCCCTGACGGTAAGCGCAAAATTCTTGTCACCCAGGATAAAAACGCTCCTGTCACGTTGACCGCAAAGCACGTCATTCTGGCCACAGGAGCGCGGGCTCGTGCATTACCCGGCATAGAGCCTGACGGTAAGCTGATCTGGTCTTATCGGGAAGCGCTGGTGCCGGATGCCATGCCCGCCAGATTGCTGGTAATTGGCTCGGGGGCAATCGGCACAGAATTTGCCTCATTTTACCGGAATATGGGAGCCGACGTTACTTTGGTAGAAGTCGCGCCTCGTATTCTTCCGGTAGAAGATGAAGAGATCAGTGCGTTAGCCCAGAAAGCATTTGAAAAACAGGGCATGAAGGTCCTGACGAATGCCAAAATCGGCGCATTCAAAAAAACGGAGCAAGACGTTACAGTCCCGGTGGAAGTCAACGGTAAAATCCAGAGTTTCACTGTTGATCGGGTGATCTCTGCCGTCGGCATTGTAGGAAATGTTGAAAATCTTGGGCTGGAAGGCACCAAGATCAAGGTAGAACGAACCCATGTGGTGACAGATGCCCTATGCCGCACAGGCGAACCTGGGGTCTATGCCATTGGTGATCTGGCTGGTGCACCATGGCTGGCGCACAAAGCCAGCCATGAAGCTGTCATGTGCGTAGAAGCCATTGCAGGAAAAACTGTCCATCCCATTGATATTACAAAAATTCCGGGTTGCACTTATTGCCGCCCACAAATCGCTTCCGTTGGCTACACTGAAGCGCGAGCAAAAGAGGCAGGTTACAAAGTTCGTGTGGGCAAATTCCCTTTGATTGCTAACGGGAAAGCTATCGCCATGGGTGAAACCGAAGGATTCATCAAAACGGTTTTTGATGATAAAACCGGCGAATTGCTTGGAGCCCATATGATCGGCGCGGAAGTGACAGAAATGATTCAGGGCTATGTGATTGCCCGCACCGGGGAACTGACAGAAGCGGAACTGGCAGAGACCATATTCCCACACCCGACCATTTCTGAATCCATGCATGAAGCCGTTCTGGCAGCATACGGTGGCGCACTGCATTTCTAGACACCAAAGAGTGACTTGCTCTGTTATCTCGTGGGTGTGATGGCACGATAAGCGGAGTTGGAATGTTCTTGCCTTGACGCTCGGGAAAGGGCGTTCCAGTTCTGGTATAAATTAAGGTGTTAGCGGGTAATATCATGTCTACACGTGTGTTGATTGATCATAGGAAAGGGGGGGCCAGCAAAACCCGGCACCCTGAAAAGGCACACCGGCCCGATAACCCTATCGCCCGCAAGCCGGAGTGGATACGCGTTAAAGCGCCATCTCATCCAGTCTATCACGAAACCCGTAAACTGATGCGGGATAACAGGCTTGTCACGGTATGCGAGGAAGCCGCTTGCCCGAATATTGGGGAATGCTGGTCACAACGCCATGCCACCATGATGATCATGGGGGAAATCTGCACACGCGCCTGTTCTTTCTGCAATGTCACCACTGGGCTCCCCAATGCTCTGGATGTAGATGAACCAGAACGGGTGGCAGAAGCCGTTGCCAAACTCGGCCTCCGTCATGTTGTCATAACGTCTGTGGACAGGGATGATCTTGTTGATGGTGGAGCGCGCCATTTTGCTCGGGTCATTCAAGCGATACGCGCCATTTCTCCCGAAACAACTATTGAAATTTTGACACCAGATTTTTTACGCAAAAACAACGCTTTGGAAGTTGTTGTTGAAGCAAAGCCTGATGTCTTCAACCACAATCTGGAAACTGTACCCCGGCTTTATCCTACCATCCGGCCTGGTGCGCGGTATTATCAGTCCTTACGTCTGCTTGATCGGGTAAAGCAGCTTGATCCTTCCATCTTCACCAAATCCGGACTGATGCTTGGGTTAGGGGAGGAAAAGATGGAACTCGCACAAGTCATGGATGATTTGCGTATTGCAGATGTGGATTTTATTACGATGGGCCAGTATCTCCAGCCTACGGTCAAACACGCGGCTGTCGCCCGGTTTGTTACCCCGGCAGAGTTTGAGGAGTATGGCACCATGGCGCGTGTAAAAGGGTTTCTTCAGGTAAGTTCCAGTCCGCTGACACGCTCTTCCTATCATGCGGATGCAGACTTCGCAGAACTACGGGCATCCCGCGCAGCCCGACTGAAAGGAACCGTCTGATGCCTAAACACGCAGAAAAGCGTGTTCTCGCGTATAGGCCGGAGCAGATTTTTGACTTGGTAGCGGATGTTGGGCATTACCCGGAGTTTCTGCCATGGTGTGTGGCAGCCCGGGTCAGATCCCGCACGGCCAAAGAACTTGTTGCCGACCTGACAGTCGGGTTTGGTCCCTTCCGGGAAAGCTTTACCTCTCGCGTCACGCTGGACAGGCCGACCTATATTACCGTCCAGTACGAACGCGGACCCTTTCGTTATCTGAAAAATATCTGGAAATTTACACCGGATGAGAAAGGGTGTCTGGTCGAATTTTTTGTAGATTTTGAGTTTCGTTCCAAAATCCTTCAGGCGGCCATCGGGGTCGTATTTGGTGAAGCTGTGCGCTTGATGGTGTCCGCTTTTCTGCGACGAGCCAAAGATGTTTACGGCCCTCCCATCAGTACCCCCCCAACAGTACGCGAAGAAAGATCTGTTACTTAACAGAAAATCGTTTCCCGCCGGTTACGTTTTGCCTTGTGCTACGTTGTTGTTGAAAGAACGAAAGTTCGATACATTACAAAAATGTTGGAAAATGGTTTTCTAGCCTGAAAATCATTCCAATATCTGGGATAAGGACAAACCGTCATGAAGAAACTCTTCGCCGTTGCTGCTCTCGCCTCTGCCTTAGTGGTAGCTCATCCGGTTTTTGCAGCCCCTCATCATGGCCATAAATACGAACATGCCCATAAATCAGCCAAAGCTGATAACGGCAGCGCTTCCACAGATGATTTGAACAGCAAGAGTCTGGCCGCAGCTCAGGGTGGGCAAGCTGCACCTCCCAATGGTGTAACACCTCCCGCCACTACGCTCCCGACAGCCCCCGGGCTGAAAGCCCCGAGTGTAGATGCGCCAGTGCCTGCTTCTGGAACCGGTGTGACTGTACCGCCAGCCCCCGCTGCTCCAAAGCTACCTTCCACCACAGAACCAGCTAACGCACCTACCGGCGGCCAGTAAGACGCTATTATTCTCTTTAGAATTTAACTGCCTCTCCGAACGAACCCCTGAAGAGTGCAAACTCCTTGGGGGTTTTCTTATTCTCTCTCCAGCCGCTGCCCTACCAGCCGCAAGGCATGCAAGGCAGCAAGGCTTCTTACTCTCGTGCGATCACCGGCGAAATTCTGGGCATCCGACACTGTAGGCCCATTTCTTACGGCAGTAGCAAACCAGACCAAGCCCACAGGCTTGGACACAGACCCTCCAGAAGGGCCTGCAATACCTGAAACTGATACAGCAACGGTTGCATCTGGAGCCATACGCAGTGCTCCCTCTGCCATTTCTGAAACAGTCTCAGCACTTACCGCACCATATTGTACGAGAGTAGTCTCTCTTACCCCAAGAACCAGCTGTTTCATGAGGTTGGAGTACGTAACAAACCCTCCCTCAGTCACATCTGACGATCCTGCATGATGGGTCAGTGCGGCAGCAACCAAACCGCCTGTACAGCTTTCCGCCGTTACAATTTTTCCTTGATTTACTCGCAACAGATCCAACGTAAGAGAAGACTGAACCAACAGCTCTTCTGAAACTGCTGACTCAATAAGAAATGTGGCATTGTGCATTGAGCACTCTCCTTAAGAAGACTTCCACCACTTGCCTAGTCGCCTCAACGTTTTGATACATCCGGCGGTCATGACACCCGCAACAATGTCATCTCCCATAATACCAAGCGCATCATGGCGTCGATCGAGAACACCTACGGGGCCAGGCTTCTTGATGTCGAACAACCGGAAAAGGGCGAACGCAACAAGAGACCAGATGAGAGTAGCGTCTTTTCTGACATTATCTTTCGGACAGAACGCAGCACACGCCAGAAGGCTGATCCACATACCAGCAACTTCATCAATCACAATCCAGCTATGATCTTCACCTTCGCCAGCCCGGTCTGCCGCCCACCAGCCTGCAACACTTGCCACAACAGCCCCCGTTGCGAGCACACGTGGACGATTGATAAAGGGAAGCGCTACGACAAGCGCCGCAAGAGATCCAACTGTACCTGGCGCTTTTGGTGACAAACCACACCCGGCAAATGTTGCAATAAAGCGTGAAATTTTCATGTTTTCTGGCCCAGAGCCGCATAAATGGTCATATTTTCCCACACACGCTCTACATAGTTTCTTGTTTCTGAAAACGGGATGCCTTCTATCCAGTCGATCATCTCCGATTGAGATGCGCCTGTCCGTCCCGGATCTCCTCCTGTGGAAAGCCACCGCGCCAACCGGGTTGGGCCTCCGTTATAAGCGGCAGCTATATAGGGTACGACACCCCCAAACCGATCCTGCAAGTGAACAAGATAGGCCATTCCCAGCCGCATATTGTTATCAGGATCATGCAACCCATTTGCCGTAGCCGCAGAAGCAGAAAGTCCGGCGGCAGGTACCATATCTCCGGCAGTGGAGGGTTTGATTTGCATGAGACCAATGGCGTTGGATGAACTGACGGCATCCGCGTTGAAATTACTTTCCTGCCTCATAAGACCAAGAACCAGCCCTGGGGGCAGGGAACTGGACGGGGGCGCATAGGGCTGTGGCCACCCCGCATGCAAAAGAAAAACACCTTCTCGACCCACATCCCGCGCCACGGCTACAGAAATATCTGGAAGATTGAGCTGGAGCGCCAAGCTGGAAAGAGCCAGTTTATCAGGGAGCGTAACAAGCTGCTGCCTGAGTAGCGCAAGGAAGTCCCGTGCATGGGGCCGGTCTCCCCAAGAGACGAGAATCTGTGCGGCCTGTGCCAAATCACTACCGGAAAGGCGAACCGTTTCCGCTGTCGCTACTGAAGGATCATGATCGGCCTTCAGGCGGCGCGGAACATCATCAGGGATCTCAGTTGGGGTAAGAAGCGTGGCTTTGTTGTCAGCAAGCTCAGCGGCAGCCATCTGTCCGTAAAACGTGCCGGGGTAAGAAGTCGCCTGACGGAAATCAGACTCCGCCGTTGCCTCATCATGGACAGCACGATGAACTCTCCCAAGCCAGTAAAATCCTCTGCTCTTGGTGATCAAGGAAGAAGAAGACGCAAGATGCCGGAAAAACGGCTCGGCAACGGTGGGCGCATTCTGCTTTTGCAAAGCAATCCAGCCGCTCAAAAACTCAGCGTCCAGATGACTGGAGCCACTGCTTGCGCCATCATTGGCTAGGAAAAAAGCCTGTTCATTCTGACCAAGCAACAGGAACTCTCGAGCCAAAGCGTCGCGCTCTCTCCAGAAAGATGCCTGATGAGTCGAGGCTTCGGCCTCCAAACCTTTGCTTTTCCACAAGGCAAGAGCATCATCATAGCGTTTCTGGAGACGGAGCCAGCGGGCAAAATCAAGAATCAGACTGGGGTCTGACGCATCAGCGGAGTTCAGACTGGCGACTCTGGTTTGCGCAGAGACATCCCCGGCACGCAAAGCCACTCTGGCTTGCGCAAGAGGCTGACGCGCGGGACTTACATACGCCATAGTCTGGCGGGCGGCAGATAACAGACCCGCTTTTTCTTCTCGCTCAAACCGCAACCATGAGGCTGCGGGAGTGATGGCCTGAGGAAACGCGCCTGTTAGAGCGTTTGCGCCCTTGGGAGTGTCATTCCCGTTCATCCAAGCCTGATGCGCTTCCGCTGCAAGTTTTTTGGAGAGAGCCGCATCTGAGGCGCCAACCTGTCCCTGACACTGAGCCAAGGCAGGGCCGTAGGTGAGGGGTTCCTCGCGGCATAGCCGACTTAAGATTGCCGTATCCTGCTCTTCCGCTAACGCCTGCTGCATACGCAGTTTCAACAACTGCCAACGGGGCCAGACTGGCCGTGTATTCAGAAAATCCGCATATTCCTGCGCACTGCCATGGGATGAGCCCACCAGACTGAGCCAGACCGTCAAACGGCTAGCCACAGGATCAACTGGGGAGGTGCCTGCCGCCGCCTGTTGGGGGGAAGGCCATGCAGGCTGAGCGGCTGACGTGGGTGCCTGAGCACTCGGTGCTGAACAGCCGCTCAGAAGCAGAGCGATCAGGGGAAGAGCGACGCAAGTTCGCGGCGCAGAAGAAAAAAACACCATGCAGGAAAGATGAGTCATCCGGGGATGGCTGGCAAGCCATCCCGTTACCTGAAAGAAGGAAGCTTCCTTCAGTCTCACACCTTAATGAGGTATGTGCCCCCAGATTTCTCCGCCACCTTTCACAATAAGTTCAATGGCAACCCCTAGCACAATCAACAGGCCCACCCAGGAAATCCATTTGTACCGATCAAGGAGACGTGCAATATAAGATGCTGCAATCCCCATCAGCAGTACGGACAAAACCAGCCCCATAACAAGAATGCCGGGATGCTCAGCCGCTGCACCCGCCACAGCGAGCACGTTATCCAGACTCATTGAAAGATCAGCGATCAGGATACGGAAAACCGCTTTCCCCAGACTACCCGGCGGCCGTGTAGTTTCATTCTCTTCATGATGCTGATCTGAACGCATTTCACGATACATGCGCCAGCAGACCCAGAGCAGAAGGAAACCTCCAGCCAGTGTCAGTCCTACAATTGCCAGAAGCTTGACCGCCACCAGCGCCATAAGAATGCGGATGAGCGCAGCCGCCCCAATTCCTGCAAAAATGGCTCTCTTACGATCATGCGGCGAGAGGGAGCGAACTACCAGCCCGATAACAACGGCATTGTCTCCAGCCAGTGTCACGTCAATCAACACAACCTGCAAAAAGGCGATCACTGCTTTCAGACTGAAGGCATCAAGAAAACCGTGCACAGAAACTCCGATTCGACTGAGTAGAGGATGACGAACAGCGCCAGATGGACTGAAATTCCTTAAAGCCTACCTCAAGTCAAAGTTTTATTCATTACGGGAAGACGGGGAGCCCGAAATCGGTTAGAGAAGCGCGCATTATCCCGTTCTCAGGAGGAACACCGCGTTATGGTGCCGCGCTACACCCGCCCTGTCATGGCCGCTATCTGGTCACCTGAAAATCGCTACCGTATCTGGTTTGAGATTGAAGCACTGGCCTGTGAAGCCATGGCGGAATACGGCGCTGTGCCGAAAGACGCCGCAAAAGTGGTACGTGAGAAGGGTGATGCCGCTCTGGCTGCCTTTTCTGATGCCGATCTGGCCCGCATTGATGAAATTGAAGCCGAAACCCGGCATGACGTGATTGCCTTCCTGACATGGCTTGCTGAGAAAGTCGGACCGGAAAGCCGCTTTGTGCATCTGGGCATGACCTCTTCTGACGTGCTGGATACCTGTCTGGCCGTTCAGCTTGTTCAGGCCACAGACCTGCTCCTAAAGGATCTGGATGATGTTCTGGCAGCGCTGAAAGCACGGGCGTTTGAACACAAACATACCCTGACCATTGGCCGCAGCCACGGCATCCATGCGGAACCAACCTCCTTCGGGCTCAAGCTGGCCGGGCATTACGCCGAGTTCGTGCGCAACAAATCCCGCCTTGAAGCCGCCCGGGCAGAGATTGCAACCTGCGCTATTTCTGGTGCCGTGGGCACGTATGCCCATCTTGACCCGCGCATTGAAAGCTATGTGGCAGAACGTCTGGGCCTGAAACCGGAACCCGTTTCCACACAGGTCATCCCGCGTGACCGCCACGCTGCCTATTTCTGCACTCTGGCCGTGATCGCCAGCGGCATTGAACGACTTGCAACAGAAGTCAGACATTTACAGCGCTCAGAAGTACGCGAGGCGGAAGAGTTCTTCCATCCCGGGCAGAAGGGCTCTTCCGCCATGCCGCACAAGCGGAATCCTGTCCTGACCGAAAACCTGACGGGGCTGGCTCGCCTTGTCCGGTCTGCCGCCATCCCGGCACTTGAAAACGTGGCGCTATGGCATGAACGCGACATCAGCCACTCATCGGTTGAACGGAACATCTGTCCGGATGCCACCATTGGGCTAGACTTTGCGCTGGCTCGCCTGTCTGGCCTGATCAATAAGCTGCTGGTTTACCCGGATCGCATGGCTGCCAATATTGAAAGCCTTGGGGGAGTTGTCCATTCCGGCGAAGTCCTGCTGGCACTGGCCCGTGCAGGCCTCTCTCGGGAGGACGCTTACCGCATTGTACAGCGCAACGCCATGGCCACATGGACCAAGCTAGGCACACCAGAATGCCGGACATTCCGCGAAAATCTGGACGCAGACCCTGAAATTTCCGGTCGGATTGCACCAGATGTTCTGGATGCAGCAATGGATAGTCGTCAGCACCTCAAAGCGATCGATGCCCTTTATGAAAAAGTGTTCGGTGAGCCGGGACCCGCTCAGTAAGGCAGGATGCGTAACTATATCTTCAATTTCCGAAGCCTGCTATGACGGCGTCTGAGCAGGGGAGGGCATGGATCAGCCCTTCCGCCAGACCGGTTATCAGGGATCGGTTTCTAGTGACATACAGGTAAGGATGACCATGGCCCGTCGCCGCCAGCTTTACGAAGGTAAAGCCAAAATCCTTTTCGAAGGGCCCGAGCCCGGCACCGTTGTGCAGTATTTCAAGGATGACGCCACTGCCGGCAACGGGGCCAAAAGTGGAATCATTACCGGGAAAGGCGTGCTTAATAACCGTATCAGTGAGCATCTGATGCTGCGCCTGCAGGAAATTGGTATTCCCACTCACTTCATCCGTCGCATCAACATGCGCGAGCAATTGGTGAAGGAAGTTGAGATCATTCCTCTGGAAGTGGTTGTTCGCAATATCGCAGCAGGCAGCATAGCGAAGCGGTTTGGTATTGAGGAAGGCACGCGTCTGCCCCGCAGCATCATAGAATTCTACTACAAGAACGATGCACTGGGCGACCCTATGGCGTCAGAAGACCATATTATCGCATTTGGATGGGCGGCTCCGCATGAGCTGGAAGAAATGACCGGCATGGCCATGCGGGTGAATGACTTCCTGTGCGGTTTGTTCAATGGGATCGGCATTCAGCTTGTGGACTTCAAACTTGAGTTTGGACGCCACTGGGAAGGCGATGACATGAGCATTGTGCTGGCAGATGAAATTTCACCCGACAATTGCCGCCTATGGGATATCCAGACCAGCGAGAAACTCGACAAAGACCGTTTCCGTCGTGATCTTGGCAGCGTTAAGGAAGCTTATCAGGAAGTTGCCCGCCGTCTGGGTATTCTGCCCGAAGCTGGCAATAACGGTGATCTGAAGGGCACGGAGACACTGCAATAATCATGCCGACAGGAACAGGGGCTCTATCAATGAAAGTGCGTGTAACCGTCATGCTGAAGGAAGGTGTGCTGGACCCTCAGGGAAAAGCCATCAGCCATGCTTTGCAGACACTTGGCTTTCCCGGTGTGAACGATGTTCACGTTGGCAAGATTATTGAACTGGATATAGCAGGAACCGATCGCGCCGCCGTGCAGAAGCAGGCGGAAGATATGGCACGTGATCTGCTGGCCAATCTGGTGATTGAAGATTTCACGGTGGAGGTGCTTGGATGAAACGCCTTGTTCTGATTGCACTTGCCGGGGCCTGTCTCGCTCCCGTTACGGGGCACGCCCAACGTATTTCCCCCATGCAGGCTGGCAATTTTGCCCGCGTGTGCGCCAAACCCGCTGGGGCCAGCGTGTGCGATGCCTACATCACAGGTATGGCGGACGCAGGCGCGCTCTCCAAGATCAATGACCGTAATGAAGGAGATGCCTCGGCTCCGGCAGGGTTCTGTATCCCTCCATCAGAAAACGCGTCTTCCATGCGGTCCAAGGTTATGGGCTGGCTGAAAGCCCATTCTGACAGCCTGTCCAAGCCGGTGGGGGAAAGTGTCTTCCGCGCCCTGCATGACTCCTATCCGTGTAGCGTGAAAAAATGAAATCTGCGATTGTCGTTTTTCCCGGCACCAACCGTGAGCGCGATATGGCAATCGCGCTCAAGCGTGTAACTGGCAAAGCCCCGGCCATGCTGTGGCACCGGGACACTAGCCTGCCGGATGTTGATCTGGTTGTGCTGCCCGGTGGCTTCAGCTACGGCGATTATCTGCGCTGTGGGGCCATGGCGGCCCATTCCCCCATCATGGCTGAAATCCGGTCTTTCGCGCAGAAAGGTGGTCACATTCTGGGGGTCTGTAATGGTTTCCAGATACTCACAGAAACAGGCCTTCTTCCGGGTGCCCTGCTACGTAACGCCAATCTGCGTTTTCTATCTCAGGACTGCCACTTACGGGTTGAACGCACAGATACACCTTTTACCCACAAATGGGAGAAGGGTGCCGTTTTTCGCACCCCTCTGGCACATGGTGATGGGAACTATACCGCAGACGCCCAAACGTTGGAACGACTTGAGGGAGAAGGGCTGGTTGCATTTCGCTATGCCGGAGCCGATGGTACAGTGCGCGCCGAGGATGCCACAACCAACCCCAATGGCAGCATCAACAGTATTGCCGGTATTATCAGCGAAAATACACGCATCTGCGGCATGATGCCTCATCCGGAAGACCTTGTTGATCCGCTTATGGGTGGAGAAGATGGTCTGCCGCTGTTTGAAGGTCTGATGGAGGCTTTTGTCCGGTGAAAAAGACCGTCGATCTTTCTCTGGCTCAGGAATTTGGGCTGACACCTGAAGAATATGACCGTGTTCTCAAGATTATGGGCCGTACGCCCAGCCTGACAGAACTGGGCGTGTTCTCCGTCATGTGGTCCGAACACTGCTCTTACAAATCATCACGTAAGTGGCTCCGGACCCTGCCGACCCAAGCTCCCTGGGTTATCCATGGCCCCGGTGAAAATGCAGGTGTGGTCGATATTGGAGAAGGCTATGCCGCCATCTTCAAAATGGAAAGCCACAACCATCCCTCTTTCATTGAACCGTATCAGGGGGCCGCAACAGGGGTTGGGGGCATTCTGCGAGATGTCTTCACCATGGGGGCACGTCCAGTCGCCAACCTGAACGCGCTGCGCTTTGGTAGTCTGGAAACGCCCAGAACCCGCCAGATCATTGATGGTGTGGTACGGGGTATTGGCGGATACGGTAACTGCGTGGGTGTCCCGACTGTAGGGGGAGAAATCAACTTTCATCCCGCCTATGATGGCAACCCGCTTGTAAACGCCATGACTGTGGGTATTGCCCGCAAGGATCGCATTTTCCTCTCTGCTGCAGCAGGTGTTGGAAATCCGGTTGTGTATGTCGGCTCCCGCACCGGACGAGACGGCATTCATGGCGCCACCATGTCTTCCGCAGAATTTGATGAAAATGCGCTCGCCAAACGCCCCACAGTGCAAGTGGGTGACCCTTTCATTGAAAAGCTGCTGATTGAAGCCTGTCTGGAACTGATGGCGACTGACGCCATTGTGGCCATTCAGGACATGGGCGCGGCAGGGCTGACGTCTTCTTCCGTCGAAATGGCAGGAAAGGGCGGTGTCGGCATTGAACTGGATCTTGATGCCGTACCTCAGCGCGAACCGGGCATGACAGCCTATGAAATGATGCTGTCTGAAAGCCAGGAACGTATGCTGATTGTCCTGCGTCCTGATCGTACGGAAATTGCACGCAAAATCTTTGAGAAATGGGAGCTGGATTTTGCCGTTATCGGTCATCTAACCGATACGGGGCATATTGTGGTCAAGCATAAAGGATATGTGGAAGCCAATATTCCGCTTGATCCATTGGCTGAGCAGGCTCCCATTTATGATCGCCCCGCCACCAAACCGCAAACACCAGCACCCCTTGATGGCATTCACGCGCCGCTCTCTCTGGATGCCATGCTGCTGCGATTGGTTGGCTCGCCCGATCTCGCATCCCGAGCATGGGTATGGAACCAGTATGACAGCACGGTTGGCGGCCAGACCGTCCGTCGTCCGGGGGCGGCTGATGCCGCAATTGTTAAAATTGAAGACACCTCTCTCGGTCTGGCTCTGACAACGGATTGCACGCCGCGTTACTGTCAGGCTGATCCAAAAACAGGCGGCGCGCAGGCTGTTGCAGAAGCATGGCGTAATATTACAGCAACAGGAGCACGCCCCTTGGCGGTGACGGATAACCTGAACTTTGGTAATCCGGAAAAGCCGGAAATCATGGGCCAGTTTATCGCTGCTATCGAAGGTATGGGTGAAGCCTGCCGTGCGCTCGACTTCCCGGTCGTAAGCGGCAACGTTTCTCTCTATAATGAAACTCGCCAGCCAGATGGCTCAACCATGTCCATTCTCCCCACCCCTGCAATCGGGGCGTTGGGTGTGCTGGAAGATGTCTCCAAGGCCATCGGTCTGGGCATGATAGATGGGGCCGATGTGGTTCTGGTTGGGGAAACAAAGGGCGAATTGGGCCAATCTATCTGGCTACGTGAAATTCTAGGCCGCGAGGAAGGACCTCCTCCTGCCGTTGATCTGGCCGTGGAAAAGCGGAACGGTGATTTTGTACGTAACGAAATCCTGATTGGCGCGATTTCGGCCTGCCATGATCTTGCAGATGGCGGTATTCTGGTCGGGGTAGCAGAAATGGTTATGGCCAGCCGGGTAGGGTGCGAACTGGAAAGCCCAGATTCAGGCATACGCCCGGAAGCCTTCTGGTTTGGTGAAGATCAAGCCCGCTATCTTGTGTGTGTCAGCAACGCGACAGAGTTCTGCGACCGAGCCCAAAAAGCTGGCGTGCCAGCTAGGCTGATAGGCCGTGCAGGCGGAAATGATTTGATTTTGCCCAGTGGCGTCACAATATCTTCAGCGCGCCTTGCCGTTGCACATGAGGCTTTTTTCCCAGCCCTGATGGAACGCTGAGAAGACAGCTTAGGAGTTTTACCAATGGCGATGTCTGCCACAGAACTTGAAACTTACATCCGCCAAGCCTTTCCAGATGCCCAGATCAAGATTGATGATCTGGCTGGAGACGGAGACCATTATGCCTGTTCCGTTACCAGTGAAGCGTTCAAGGGGCTTTCCCGCGTAAAGCAACATCAGCTCGTCTATCAGGCCCTGCAAGGTCACATGGGGGGCAAACTTCACGCTTTGGCCCTTCAGACTTCAGCGCCCTGAAAACGGCATTTTCTTTCTCATTCAAGGACGTCTATCATGTCTGAAACCGTAAAACAGCATATTCAGAACGAAATCGACACCAACCCTGTTGTTCTGTTCATGAAAGGGGATGCCGATTTCCCACAATGTGGGTTCTCTGCTCGTGTGGTGCAGATTCTTTCTCATCTGGGTGTGCCCTTCAAATCCATCAATGTGCTGGCAGATCCAGCCATTCGTCAGGGCATCAAGGATTTTTCCAACTGGCCGACCATCCCTCAGCTTTATGTCAAAGGGGAATTTATTGGCGGCTGTGATATTGTTATGGAAATGTTCCAGTCAGGTGAGCTTCAGACACTACTCAAAGAAAAAAATATCGCCTGTAACGCTGAATCCTGATTTTTAAGTTGTCAGCTCTTTGGGTAGCTGTGTAGTCTACCCAAGAGTTTGATGAGGTGAGGAAGCTTTTTTGATGATGCGTCTTCCGTTTGTGCGTTGTGCTTTTGCGTTTGTTGGCCTGAGTGCTGGCTTTGCTGCTGTCAGTTCTTCTGCACATGCAGAACGTATTATTTCCGATCTGGAAGCAAGCAAGCTGACCTTTGCTTCCCTAACGGCTCCCCCTCCTGTTGTGCGTATCCACCATGTCACCCACACCACCCGACAGGTTGCAAGCAACCATCATACGTCCGGTCGCAGCATGGTGCGTCTGGTGTCTTATCACCCCAAGCACGCCACTGCGCACACCACACGTCGGCATCGCACCTGATACAGAACGTGAAGAAATCTTTGCTTTTTTGTGAATTGTAAAAAAGCAAAGATTTTTTACAACTCTTCTGTGCTTGAATGGCTGAATAATTCCTTCATTTTACATCTGTCGGATAATATCTTTTAT
This sequence comes from Drosophila tani, assembly GCA_008042535.1. NCBI lineage: Eukaryota > Metazoa > Arthropoda > Insecta > Diptera > Drosophilidae > Drosophila > Drosophila tani. The sequence goes on from VNJO01008237.1 coordinate 33,848, forward strand.
CCACACAATTTCTTTTTTCTCATCCACAGTGATGAGATCAAATCTTAGTTCTTCATAATACCATTCAGGATGTTGAGCGAGCAGACATTCGGCTGCACGAAACAACCTTCTCTGTTGAGCAGGAAGCAGACATTCAGCCGCTTCTCTCCCTATTTTGCGTTTTTTGACCTCCACAAAACAGATCAAATTATCCTTACGCATAACAATATCTATTTCGCCGCGTCGCGTTCTTGCTCTTTGCAGCAAAATGGTCCAGCCCTCCTGCATGCAAGACACCTTAACGGTTTCTTCCGCAGACAGGCCATCATTGTAAGCTACATATCCACGTACCTTGCGGGCAAATGAAACCTGCCCCTGTTGTATGGGCTTTTTGTCAGTTATCGTACGCACAGCCTCATCCTTTACAAGGATTTACCCAGAACCATGCCGTTTGATATTCTGCCGCATTTACCTTTGCTGACAGTAACGGTCATACGTTTTGTTCTGGTTACCTCAGTTTCACTCCATATTCTGCTTACAAAACGGAATACGTCCTCGGCAATAGGCTGGATCGGCACTTGCGTCATGATGCCTGCGCTCGGTACCATCCTGTATCTCATGTTCGGCATAAATCGGGTACGGCGGCTGGCAAAAAAACTGGTAAGCGGTCGCTCCATTCATCGCTTTCAGGCTACCCAGAACTCATCATGGAACAGAGACCTGGACGGACAATTTGCGCCCCTAGCACTTATGGTTGGCAAATTAACCAGTCGCCCGCTTGTCGGCGGAAATTCCATCTCCTGTCTTCATGATGGTGATGGTGCTTACCCACACATGCTTGCTGCCATTGATGCCGCAGAAAAAAGCATCCTGCTTTGCTCTTATATTTTCCGCAATGACACAATCGGGGGTGAGTTTATTGAAAAACTGACGACTGCCCAGAAGCGGGGCGTGCAAGTACGCGTACTAGTTGATGGTATTGGAAGTGGCTACTTTATTTCAGGAGTGTATCGCCGCCTGAGAAGAGTTGGTATTCCCTGTGCGCGTTTTATGCATTCCATGCTGCCATGGCGTATGCCGTTTCTTAACTTGCGCAATCACCGCAAGATTCTTGTCGTAGATGGAAAAATTGGTTTCATGGGCGGGCTGAATATTGCCGATGAAAACCTCATTTCACGCAAGCCTAAAAACCCCGTTTCGGACACACATTTCAAGCTGGAAGGCCCCATTGTCAGACAGTTGGCAGAAGCCATGGCATGGGACTGGTATTTTGCCACAGAGGAAGAACTGGATGGCGATATCTATTTTCAGGAACATGAAGGGGAGGGGCAATCCATAGCGCGGATTGTCACCGCGGGCCCAGATACAGATCTTGAAAAAATAGAATACACCATGCTGCAGGCCATCACGCTCGCACGCAAACAGGTCAGACTCATGACCCCTTATTTTCTTCCTGGGTCACGCCTCCTGTCTGAATTGGCGCTGGCGGCATTGCGAGGGGTGCAGGTGGATGTCATTATTCCGCTCAAAAGCAACCACCCACCGCTAGACTGGGCATGTTCTGCCAATATTTCCCCTTTGCTTGATGCGGGGGTTCGCGTCTGGCTGGTCAATCCTCCCTTCAACCATTCCAAGCTTATGGTCGTAGATCGGGCCTGGTCCTGTGTGGGAAGTTCAAACCTTGATATCCGCAGCCTGCGCCTAAATTTTGAGATCAATATGGAAACATATGATGTCACTCTTGCAGGCATATTGGATGATTTCATGATCCGCCACCGCAACAAGCGCCTGACTCATCATGATCTGGACAAGCGCCATAGCCTCACCAAAATAAGGGACGCAGCAGCTCGCCTGTTTATGCCTTACCTGTGATTCACTTTTGCGAGCACGCTGACAAGCGGCTTCAAACGCACCGCTATCGGCCGATGATCTGAAGCAAAAACGGGCAACACGCGGGCGTTAAGGCACGCCATACCATCCACAAGACAGCGGTCAATACGAATGGGCAACAGGTCAACCATTTTATGTGTGGGGGCTTTCGGGCCAACATCATGAAAGCCAGGCACCAGAGTGGGGCCCACCAGATTGAAATCTCCCAAAATAGCGCAGGGAGGCGGCAACAACGCTGCAATACGTCGCAGTTGCCGCCTATTTAACATCTGCCCATGTGAGAGATGAACGTTAGCCAGAGAAAACGGGCCGTAATCAATAATCTGGGCATGGCGCTTGACCACAGCACCAGAGGGAATGGTGCAGGCGCGTGGAGCACGGGCAAAGGGTGTACGGCTCCAGCACGCTACGCCATGGATACGCCCGGGTAGAGGGGCGCGAGCATAGTAGCCCCCCATGATATCCGGAAGCATATCAATCTCTTCCGTCGCTTCCTGCATCAGCAGAATATCAGGCTGCTCTGTTTCTATCAGGGCGACCACATCATGAACCGTTGCGCCCGTCCGGCGCAGAAGGTTCCAACTGATAACCTTGGTACCTTCACCATCCACGAAATTCAAAGCAGAGCGAGCCTGATGGCGCTTCCTACCATCCATGAGACGAAGAAAATGACGCCTCATAAAGGCATGCTCCTTTTATCATCAGAGGGTAGAAGCGAAGATCGCTCCCGCCCGGCAAATTCCACAGTAAGGGTGAAACCAACAGCTAACAGAATGGGGCCAAGAAATATTCCCAAACCCCCAAAGGCCAGAACCCCACCAATAACGCCCAGAACAGTAAGGAGATAAGGAAGCTTGGTGCCCCGCGCAATGAAGAGAGGCCGAATTATATGGTCTGCGCCAGAAATAAACACCACACCATACAGAAGCAGAAAAACGCCCCGCCACAGATGATGATCTGCCATAAGCCACAGCCCGGCAGGCACCCAGACCAAAGGAGCCCCTACAGGCAAGACAGCGAGGAAGGATGCGATTACTCCGAACATGACGGGCTCGGAGAGATGAGTGAACCAGAAACCCAGTCCTGTCAGCAATCCCTGAATAATTGCGGTACCCAAAATGCCGTAAACTGTTCCGCGAACGGTGCCGCCAATAATGTGCAGATGCCGCCCAGCATGGGGGCCAGCAACCCGTGTAACAACCGCCGTGAGCGTATCCGCCAGAGACGGGCCACTGAGCCAGAAAAAGAACGCTATAAATAACGCCATAACCAGATGCAGAGCGCCATTGGCTACCTGCATGAGCAATACAAGGAGAGACTGCACAATGTCCCCCGCATAGGGCCGTAGCTCTGCGCCGATATGATCAACGTTGTGAGCCAGATGCTCCCACTTTACCGCCAGCTCCTGCCCAAACATGGGCAGTTTAATGAGCCACTGGGGTGGGGGAGGCAGTTCATGAGACACACTGAATAGAGTATTCAGCCGATAAGCCCACCGTGGCCCTGCGGAAACAGTGGCGGAAGCCAGAAACGCCAACGGGAGAACAAAACAGAAAGCGCAGAGCCCCGCCATGGTCATGCTGGCGGCAACCGGCTGCATCTGCCGCCGTAGATATTGGAAAACGGGCCAGGTAGCGTAGGTCAACACGGCGGCCCACAAGAGGGCAGAAGAAAAAGGTGCCAGAACGATCACACAGCCATAAGCAATGCCGCCGAGGAGAAGCCCCAGCATGATACGTTCGATTGTGATGCCTGACCCATTGACCATGTAGCTAGTAAAACACGGAAAGCGCCTTCTGTCTGGCACTTTTATGCTCATCCCTGATCAGAGCTGTCAGATTAGGAACACAAATCACCCACTGGCCCGATAACTCTCCAGAAGCTGCTTGAGCGAACGCTTCATTCAGACAATCTGGCTTTACCCATATGCCTGATCATGCGTTAGACTTCATACTTATATGCTGCGGCAATGGAATGAGTATGACTGATGTTTCCTCTATTTTCCGTAAATGAACTTTCCGATACGCTCTCCTCAGAAAACGTTCGCCTTTTTGATGCAACAGCTCTTCTACCAGGCGAGAGCTTCAATCCCTACACGCGCTTTGAACAGGCCCATATTCCGGGTAGCCAGTATTTTGATGGAGACGAGTTTTCTGACCCCGAGAGCACCCAGCCCCATACTGTTCCCACACCGGCGCGGTTTGCTAAACTCTTTGGCCAGTTAGGAGTGAGAGATACGGATACAGTTGTTTTCTATGATCAGGGAAACGTTGCGTCCGCCTGCCGTGCCTGGTGGTTGGCCAGGTTATTCGGGCACAAGTCAGTTTATGTGCTGGATGGCGGCCTTCCAGAATGGCAACGCAATAACCTGCCCACCGTAGAGGGGAGAGCCTCCACGCATGCGGTGATCGCATATCAGCCTCGTCCGCATTATAAACGCCTGAAGGGGCTGGGCGACATGCTGGACTGCATCCTGAATGACACAGCCCCTATTCTTGATGCTCGCTCGGCGGATCGTTTTTATGGCCGAACTCCAGAACCTAGGCCCGGGCTTGCCTCAGGCCACATGCCAGGTGCCCTGAACATTCCATTCAAACGGATACTTGATGAAAAAGGCTGTTTTCTGCCAACGGAGCAACTTAGGCACATTTTTTTGGAAGCCGGTGTACCTGAAGACCGAGGAGCCATTACAACCTGTGGATCGGGTATGACCGCAAGTGTGCTCAATGTGGGGCTATGCAGAGCCGGTTTTCCTGACAGCGCCTTATATGATGGATCATGGGCAGAGTGGGGCGCCATACCGGACGCCCCCGTAACAAAGGACGCATAAGGGTATGGACGCAGAGTTTCCAGTTAGTAAAGGATGGGAAAAGCTCTCTTCCACCCTTACTCGTCAGGGGCGCCCTCCGCAAAATGAGGAGGGGGCTCCCGTCAACCTGCCTTTGACGCGCGGATCAACCGTGCTCTTTCCGTCATTGGATGCCATGCAGAAGCAGGGCCACAGACGTTATGATCACGAGTACATCTACGGTGCCATGGGCACACCAGTACAGCATGAACTTGAAAAAATTATTGCGTCTCTGGAAGGTGGAACAGACTGCCAGATTGTCAGTTCCGGTCTTGCTGCCTGTACAACGCCGCTGCTGGCTTTTCTAAAAGCGGGCGATCACTGCCTTTTGCCAGATAGCGTGTATGGACCCACTCGACGTTTTGCAGAAACACTTCTCAAGCGCTTTGGTGTCACGACCACTTATTATCCGCCTTGCGCGGATGCAGCGACAATACAGAGCCTGATGCAGCCCAATACGCGGGTTCTGTTTGCTGAAAGCCCTGGCAGCCATACTTTTGAAGTGCAGGATATGTCCATGTTGGCCTCCGTTGCGCATGCCGGGCAGGCCAAACTCATGCTGGATAACACATGGGGGCTAGGCATCTTTGCGCCCTTCAAGCACGGCGTGGATATTTCCATTCAGGCTTTGACAAAATATCCTTCAGGACACTCCGACGTTATTGCCGGGGCCGTTACCGTCAATACACAGGAAGACTGGCACATGCTGCGGGATGCTTCCATTCAATTGGGACAACTTGCCAGCCCGGATGATTGCTGGCTGACACTACGCGGTTTACGCACGATGGGTGTACGGCTGGCGCATCAATCTCGCGCTGCTTTGCAAATTGCTCACTGGCTGAAAAATCGGCCTGAAGTGGCACGCGTTCTTCATCCTGCTCTCTCCGATTGTCCGGGACATGAAATCTGGAAACGGGATTTTACAGGAGCCGGAAGCCTGTTCGGCGTGGTGCTCAGCCCCCAAATCAGTCAGCATGCCATGGAAACCATGATTGATTCCCTCAAGACGTTCGGCATCGGAGCGTCTTGGGGCGGATATGAAAGTTTGGTTCTTCCAACATCCGGCGGCATCATCCGCAAGCATCCTGTTACCGGAGCCCCTCAAGGACCAGCCTTCCGTTTGCAGATTGGCTTGGAATGTCCAACCGATTTGCAGGACGACCTGGCTCAGGCTTTTGAAATTTTCAAAACGGCAGTTTGAAGACCTCAAAAAGCCTTTTCTTAATCCAGCCCAGCTCGAAGTCGATAAGTCGCGGCTTCAGCCACATGGGCGGGCTGGATTTCCTCTTCTCCTGCCAGATCCGCAATTGTTCTCGCCACACGCAGGAGGCGTGTATATCCACGCGCTGAAAAGCGAAATCGGGTTGAGATTTTTTGTGCCATTGCCTGTCCTGCAACAGAAAGACCAAGCTCCTCCAAAGAAGCTTCCGCATTTTTACGGCCATTCTGGCGGGCATATTGCACGATACGCGCCCCGCTTACCCGCTCGGCAACAGGAGCACTGCTTTCACCCGGTTGCTGAGTCATATAATCCAAGGGCGTAAACGGCTGCATGGCAACATGCAGATCAATACGATCCAATAGTGGGCCAGAAAGACGGGCGACATAATCTTCACCACATCGAGGCGCCTTCCGGCATTCCCGCTCGGCATCTCCCAGATAGCCACATCGACAGGGATTCATGGCGGCAATAAGCTGGAAACGGGCAGGGTAGGTAACGTGGGCGGCTGCACGCGCGATACTGACGCGCCCCGTCTCTAGCGGTTGACGCAATGCTTCAAGAGCACCCCGCGTAAACTCCGGCAGTTCATCCAAGAACAGAACACCATGATCCGCCAAACTAATCTCTCCCGGCCGGGCGCGTGTTCCCCCCCCAATCAACGCAGGCAAACTGGCAGAATGATGAGGCTCCCGATAAGGAGGCCGACGAAGAGGGCGGCCGTCTTTTAACAACCCTGCAGCACTATAAATACGGGAAACGTCGAGGCTTTCTTTCGGTGTCAGATCTGGCAGCAATCCGGGCAAACGCGCCGCCAACATGGATTTTCCTGCTCCCGGCGGCCCTGATAAAAGAAGGGAGTGCCCTCCAGCTGCAGCAATTTCTAAAGCACGACGACCCGTTTCCATTCCTCTGATATCAGCAAGATCAGGTACTGCCTCTTGCAAATCTGGCAGTGCAATAGCCAAGAGAGGAGGGAAAATTATTTGCAAACCATTAAAATGATTAATCAAGCTTAGCAAAGTGGGCGCGCCAATTACGGCAATATCTCCACCACAAAGCGCTTCCTGAGCTTGAGAGGCCGGGCATACCAACCCCAATTCCATGGAAGACGCTTCAATAGAGGCAGACAGCACTCCTGCCACAGGATTAAGAGAACCATCCAGAGACAATTCTCCCAATGCCGCAAAGCGGGACACTTCTTCGAAAGGAATAACCTCCATAGCACTTAACAATGCGAGTGCTATCGGAAGATCAAAATGTGAGCCTTCTTTGGGAATATCCGCAGGAACCAGATTGATCACAATCCGCTTGGCGGGCAGGGCAAGGCCCATGGACGTAAAGGAGGCACGAACACGCTCCCGCGCTTCTCCCACGGCCTTATCTGGCAAGCCGACAATCAGAAATGCAGGGAGGCCAGACGAAATCTGGACTTCAACCCAGACAGGTCTGGCCTCTATGCCTGAAAAAGCAAAACTCCGAATGCGGGAATTGATCATTCCCGCACTCCGAACGCAGACCTCACTGCCCTTTATAGATCAGGCGGGCACGAATTGTTCCGTCAAGCTCGCGCAGAGCGTGCAGAATCCGATCATCAAGATCCGTATTCTTTCCTGTATCCGCCTCTACCACCACATACCCGATTTCCCCATCTGTCTGGAGGAACTGGGCCGTAACATTGCAGGTTTCACGCAGAAAAATTTCGTTCAGACGCATCATCATACCGGGCACATTATGGTGCACGTGCATGAATCGTGTTCCACGGGGGCTTTGCGGCAACTGCACACCTGGGAAATTCACAGACCCAAATGTTGAGCCTACATCAGAATACTCAACCAGTTTGCGCGCCACTTCTACGCCAATCCGTTCCTGAGCTTCTGCCGTAGAGCCCCCGATATGTGGGGTCAGGATCACGTTATCTATGCCCTGAAGGGGCGTTTCAAGGCGATCATTCGGCCCTTTTGGCTCTTTGGGGTACACATCAATTGCTGCCCCCAGCAAGTGACCATCTTTAAGCGCTTCGGCCAGAGCATCAAGATCAACAACGTTTCCACGTGCGTTGTTGATCAGGAAGGAGCCTTTTTTCATGGCTCGGATCTGATCTGGCCCCATCAGATTTCTGGTGGAAGGCAACTGTGGCACGTGCAGACTGACCACATCACTTTCGGCCAGCAATTCTTCCAATGTGTCCACAGACCCTGCATTGCCGTGGCCCAGTTTATCCACCACGTCAAAATACATCACACGCATGCCAAAGGCTTCCGCCAGCACGGAAAGCTGGGAGCCAATGGAGCCATACCCCACAATACCCAGCGTCTTGCCCCGTACTTCCCAACTATTGCTGGCAGACTTCTTCCATGTGCCAACATGACACTCGGTAGAACGCGGGAAAATTTGGCGCATGAGCATCACAATTTCGCCCATAACCAGTTCGGCTACAGAGCGGGTGTTGCTGTATGGCGCGTTGAAAACAGGGATACCGTTCAAACGTGCTGCATCCAGATCAACCTGATTGGTCCCGATGCAGAAACATCCGATGGCCACAAGCCGATCAGCGCCTTCGATGACTTCTTTAGTCAACTGCGTGCGCGAGCGAATACCAACAATATGCACACCTTCCAGCGCTTTTTTCAGGGCATCGCCCTCAAGCGCGCCTTTATGGCGGACGACGTTCTCATATCCACTGGCTTTGAGCAAAGCGACGGCACTGTCGTGAATGCCCTCAAGCAGCAGAATGCGGATCTTGTCCTTCGGAAGGGACAGTTGCGTGCTCATGCGGAATAACCATACCTGTTGTGCCGATGCGCAGGCCTATCGCAAATTGCGACAAATTCATAGATCCTGCGTCATGATAACTTTCGTAAGTCTCGCGCTTACGGTCGCGTCGCAAGGGCTTGAACCGCTGCGGAATGGAGGGAGGCATCTCCCACGGCGAGCACTGTTCTGTCTCCTTCAGCATGTAGGGGGGAGCCATCCCAAGCTGTTATTCTGCCGCCTGCGCCTTCAATCACGGGCACCAGCGCAGCCCAGTCCCATGGGTTCATGTCACACTCGGCAATGATATCAATCTGGCCGAGCGCTAGCAGGCCATATGCATAGCAGTCACCGCCCCATGTCATGCGTTTTGCCCGCTTTTTAAGGGTTTTCCATCCCTCATGCGGAGCGCTTTCCAGCATTTCAGGAGAGGTACAGGAGAGTTCTGCTTGACCAAGTTCCAGGCAGGCACGTGTTCCTGCCAGCCCGCCAAAACGGGAAGAAAAGCGGGTAGGCTGACCTGAAACGCCAACCCAGCGCTCCTCGGTAACAGGCTGATCAATAATCCCCAAAACTGGAACCCCATTCTTCAGAAGGGCAATCAGAGTTCCAAACAATGGACGGCCTGTCACAAACGAACGCGTTCCATCCACAGGATCAAGCAGCCAGCGATAGGAGGCGTTTTCATTTTCCAGCCCAAACTCTTCTCCAAATACGCCATGTCCTGGCAGCCGTTCGCTCAAAATAGCCCGCATCACACGCTCCGCCGTCCGATCCGCCAAAGTCACGGGGCTTTGATCTGCCTTGTCGATCACNCTGCCACAGAAGACCGAAACCAGGGCCGCACGACGCATCGGGCGGCGTCAGCCATCATGTTAGCTACATTCAGGAAAGGAGTCAGGTCATCTGGGGTCATGAGAAGCCTTTAAAAAAGAATGATCTATTCGGCCAATGTGTGCAGATAGGCTATGATATCCGCTCGTTGTGCAGGGGAGGATATCCCGACAAGCGACATCCGGGTGCCGGGTGCAAAGCGAGCAGGAGAGGTCAACCAGTCTGACAAAGCCTGATCTGACCAGACATGCGCTTTCTGCCCTGCAAGAGCCGACGAATACGCATATCCCGTAATACTTGCTCTTGGTCGGCCCGCTACACCGGCCAGATTAGGTCCCACACCATCGCTCGCTGCACTGACAAGTGCATGACAACTGGAACATATCTGGTGCGCCAACTCTTCTCCATGATCCGCGTCAGCGTGAGCCATGTAGGGCGCGATCGGCACGTTCTCTGTACCGGGCACAGAAAAGGCAGGCTTGGCAGGAGCTGTGATGGGAACAACAGTTGAACCAACTGCGCCACAGATCCAGGCTGTAGCAATGCTCAGCAACACAGCGGCCGCAGCCTTGTTGAGAAACACGCTATCCATTGTCGGCGCTGCTTCCTCCTGTTGCGTTTGGCGTGCAGCTTTCCTAAACTACGTGCCGCTTCGTGTGAAGCAAGTCACCGCGCTGGTTACGCAGCACCGTTTTCACAGTGTTTCCAAGGCTATATTCCGTGCTGAATTGCAGAGCAAGCTGATGGCCACTCCGCTTGTCATTATTCCCGCAAGGCTTGCTTCCACCCGCCTGCCAGGCAAACCGCTTGCAGATATTGCAGGCAAGCCCATGATTATCCGGGTTCTGGAAGCCGCACTGGCCGCTGATATCGGGCCAGTGGTCGTCGCTGCTGCGGAGCAGAGCATCTGTGATACGGTGCAGGCAGCAGGCGGCAACTGCGTTCTGACCGACGCGGCGCTCCCGTCCGGCTCCGATAGGGTCTGGCACGCAACCCAACAAATCGACCCACAAGGCAAGCATGATCTGATTATCAACCTGCAGGGCGACTTACCCACTTTTCCACCAGCCGCTCTTCACGCCATCCTGAAGCCACTAGCAGAGCCATGGGTTGACCTTGCAACCCTTGTGACCCCTATCCTTTCGGAAGAAGAAAAGCTGACTTCTTCCGTTGTAAAGGTCGCATGTGATTTTCCCGGCAATGCCGCTACGGCACCCGCATTATATTTTTCACGCATGCCACTGCCTTGGGGAGAAGGCCCGCTCTGGCATCATGTTGGGGTCTATGGCTGGCGTCGTGACGCTCTCCAGCGTTTTGTAAGCTTGCCAGAATCCGGGCTGGAAAAGCGAGAGAAACTAGAACAGCTTCGTGCCCTTGAAGCAGGCATGCGTATTGGCTGTGCCAAAATTGACATTGCGCCTTTTGGTGTAGATACCCCAGCAGATCTTGAACGCGCCCGACAGGCCTTCGGAGCATAATCTAAAGACATGACCAAAAAGGTTATCGCCTTTCAGGGCACACCTGGCGCCTATTCCGATCTGGCATGCCGCACCGCCAAACCCGGCTGGCAAACGCTACCGTGCAAGACATTTGCTGAAACGATTGAGGCTGTCCACAAAGGTGACGCTGAACTGGCCATGCTGGCGTGTGAAAATAGTCTGGCTGGCCGCGTGCCGGACATTCATTCACTCCTGCCCAATTCAGGCCTCTATATTGTGGGAGAGCATTTCCAGCGCGTGGAGCATTGCCTTCTTGGTGTCCCGGGAGCCCGCATTGAAGATGTGAAACGCGTTCACACCCATCCTGTTGCCATGGGGCAAATCAGCACCTTGCTGAAAACCCATAATTTCACGCCCGTCATTGAGTTTGACACAGCCGGGGCGGCAGAGTTGGTCGCGTTATGGAAAAAACCCGAGGAAGCAGCCGTTGCATCAGAACTGGCAGGGCAATTGAACGGGCTACAAATTCTGCAGAGAAACGTTGAGGATGCAAAGCACAACACAACGCGCTTCTATATTGCATCCCGCTCCGAACAGCGCCCGTCACCTGGCACGCCTGACAATATGACAACGGTTATTTTCAGCGTCAAAAATATCCCGGGCGCGCTTTACAAGGTTCTGGGAGGATTTGCGACCAGTGGGATCAACATGACCCGACTGGAAAGCTACATGACGGGCGGCAGCTTTGCCGCGACCCGCTTTCTGCTGGATGTTGAGGGGCACCCTGAAGATGCCCCCCTTGGCAAAGCGTTAGCTGAACTTGATTTCTTCTCCGAAAACGCCAAAATCCTTGGTGTTTACAAGCAGTCGCCCTTCCGGCGGCAAATGTCAGGCCGTCCCCCTGAAGAACCGTCTTCAGGATGCGCAGACGCCATTGCAGGATAGACGACAGCCCATGTCAGATATAATATTTACCGGCTCCATTACCGCTCTTATTACCCCCATGAACCGGGATGGCAGTCTGGATTTCACCTCTTTCGAAAATCTGGTGAACTGGCAGATAGAGGAAGGCACTTCTGCTCTCTGCGCCATGGGCACCACCGGAGAAAGCCCCACGCTTTCTCACGCAGAACACCATGCCGTGGTAGAGCGGACAATCAAGGTTTCTGGCGGTCGTGTGCCTGTTATTGCGGGCGCAGGCTCCAACAGCACGTCAGAAGCCGTTGATCTGGCAAAACATGCGGAGCAGGCTGGAGCCTCAGCCGCGCTTGTGGTGACGCCTTATTACAATAAGCCCACGCAAGAGGGGCTTTATCGTCATTTCATGGCAATTGCCGATGCCATTTCCATTCCTGTTGTGCTGTATAACATCCCAGGACGCTCTGTGGTTGACATCAGCGTTGAAACGATGGCGCGACTGGCAAAGCACGCCAATATTATTGGCGTGAAAGACGCAACAGCTAACCTTCTTCGCCCCCTGCAAGTGCGCCGCGCCGTTACCAAACGCTTCAATCAGCTTTCTGGAGAAGACGGAACAGCTGTTGCTTTTCTGGGGGCTGGTGGAGATGGCTGCATCAGCGTGACATCCAATATCGCTCCCTCTTTGTGTGCCTCTATACAGAAAGCGTGGCAAGAAGGACGCGCAGGTGACGCCATTGCTGCTCAGGATAAGCTGTTACCGCTGCACGATGCACTTTTCTGCGAAAGCAACCCAGGCCCGGTAAAATATGCCGCAAGCCTGCTGGGTCTGGCAGGGGAAACAACACGCCTTCCACTCGCCCCTTTGTCAGAAACATCTCGCCAGATGGTTCGTGCGGCGCTTGTTGATGTCGGGCTGCTAAACTGATGGCCCAAAAACCTCGTAAAAATACCATGATCTCTCATGGTATTGCCGCTCAAAATCGAAAAGGGCGTTTTAATTACGCCATCAAGGAAACCGTTGAAGCAGGACTTGTCCTAAAAGGTGCAGAAGTCAAAAGCCTGCGTCTTGGCCGCGCCATGATTACAGAAGCCTATGCCGGCGAACGCGATGGAGAGCTTTGGCTTTTCAATAGCTACATTCCTGAATATCAGGGGGGGGTGCTCTCACGCTTTGATACTCGCGCCCCGCGCAAGCTTCTTATGCATCGGAAACAGATTGAAAAATATCTGGGGGCAATCGCACGGGAAGGCGCAACCCTGGTTCCGCTCGACATTCACTTCAACAATCGTGGCGTCGCTAAAGTGACACTTGGCTTGGGGGAAGGGAAGAAGAACGTCGATAAACGTCATGCCATTGCTGAGCGGGACTGGCAACGCGACAAAGCGCGCTTACTACGCAACAAGGGGCAGGGGGACTACTAATCCTACAACCTAAAGACCGGCCCTACACCTTAATAAATCTCTTTAAATTTCCAACGCCTACATACAAAAAACCCCGCCGAAGCGGGGTTTTCTGATTTCCTGCAACACAGAAAATATTAGGCCGGGTCAATCTGTGCAGCTTCCGGACCTTTCTGGCCCTGAACCACTTTCACATTTGCAGTCTGGCCTTCATTCAGGCTGGAAAGACCGGAGCGTTCAAGAGCAGACGCGTGGACAAAAATGTCCTTGCCGCCACCATCCGGCGTGATAAAGCCAAAGCCCTTGGTCGCATTGTACCACTTGACCGTCCCGCGAATTTCTTCTGCGAAGGACAGATCAGGAGCAGGACGCGGAGCGCGCGCAAAGCCACCACGAGGAGCGCCACCACCAAAGCCACCGGGAGCAGAACGAGGACGTTCCGGCTGTGCCGTGCTTTCGTCAACAGAGATCACTTCCGCGACCTGACGACCTTTCGGGCCCTGACCGATACGTACAACTAGTGTTGCACCGGGACTTACGCCTTCGTGACCAATCTGGGACAGAGCATTGGCATGCAGGAATACATCGCCCGAACCATCAGCTAGTTCAACAAAGCCGTAGCCTTTTTCGCCATTGAACCACTTGACAGTCGCTCCGATTTCCGGACCGGAAGCGATAACCTGCGGGCCACCTGCACCGCCACCAGCGGGTCTACGCGGAGCGAAGCCACCACGGTCTGCACCAAAAGAGGGGCGTTCGCCATAAGAGGGCGTTGACATAAAATCGTCGTCAAATCCGCCGCGGCGCGGAGAGCGAGAGCTGCGGTCGGTCCTGTTACTTCTCAACGGTCTTGATCCTGGAACATGGAGAAAGCCGAACTTTCTCCAGATATTGAAAAACGGGCAGATTGCCTAAGACTGGTTGACGCAATACTCATAACTGAGCACAACCCTGTTCCATTCCGTAGCACTGCAACCACACCCGGTATTTTTTCTAGCATACCGTCTGTAGCGTAGCTATAGGAAAGCATGAAACGAGCACGCGTTTCATCCCTTTTCGTGCCTATAACAATTTTGTGATACTCGCATGAATGCTGCAGTTCATCATGCCCGGTTCATGCGTGCCATGCGTAGGTAAATCAGGGTTTTCTGTTGAGGCGCTATCAATTAAAGAAAATAAAGATTACATCTGCGCCTGCAGAGTGAGAGGAAAAATATGTCTGCTGTCGTAAAATTGCCCCGCGTCCGGCATATGGCTGCCACAACCCTTCTTTTAGCTGGCAGCGCTCTTGCTTCCGTCTCTACAGCAGAAGCGACTCCTCTGCAGGACAAGCAGGGCACATGGACCCTACAGGGAGAGAACGATGCCGTTTCCACCCTCAAATCCACATCTGACCAATATTACACAAGTGGCCTGCGGCTAAACTGGACATCCGGCACAGATACACTCCCCACCCCCATAGCCTCCATCAGCAAGGCCATCTGGGGAGAAGGGGTGCAGCGCATCAGCATGGGACTGCAACAATTAATTTTCACCCCACGAGACACGCAATCTCCCAGCCCATGGGCACCTGGCCAAGCTCAAACCAGCCTGCTGCGCGATCGTCCTTACGCCAGCGTTCTTCTGGGCACGATCAACCTTATCAGCGATACGGACACGTCCCGCAGTGTATTCGGCATTCAAGTAGGGGTCATGGGCCCGGCCGCCATGGGCAGACAACTCCAGAATGGTTTCCACGGCGCCATTGGGGACACTAAAAATCAAGGCTGGGGGCATCAGCTTCAGAACCAGCCTATATTTCAGGTGCAAGGCGGACGGACGTGGCGCTTACCCCTCGTCAAGGTTGCAGGCATTGAAATGGACATGCTGCCTTCTGCCGCCGCTGCGATTGGTGATTACCAAATCTACGGACGTATTGGTGACATGATCCGGATCGGGCAGGGGCTAAATAGTGACTTCGGCATCCCAACCATCGGTGGCTCTGGTACAGATGGGACAGATGCCTACAAAGCCACGCGCCCCTTTGCATGGTATTTCTTTGGCGGGGTAACTGGCGAGGCTGTCGGCTATGACGCCACCCTGCAGGGCAATACAATGCGCAGCAATTCTCTGCACGTGAACAAGAAATGGGATGTGGGAGAGATTCATGCCGGGCTTGCCGTCATGTTTTATGGTCTTCGTGTCTCCTATAGTCAGGTCTGGCAGACGCAGCAGTTTGACGGAGCGAAATCCGGCCTCTTCAATTACGGTTCTCTGATGGTATCTGCCAAATTCTAAAAATTAAGCACAAAAAATAGGCATGTGGCTAAAAAATAGCGTCGAAACTTTTCCATTTGATTAGATTTTGTGGTTTTTGCGCAACTTTAGGAACTTTCTGCCTGATTCTGAGGCGATCCCATGCGTTTTATGTTGGCCTGATAGAAAAGACCATTTTACAGTCAACACCAGAAGCCCTCTGGTGTTTGATGGGAATGGAAAAGTCTGATGCTGCACATGAACGAAACACCGTCCGTCTGTAAAATCATTCCGTTTCAGATGGAAATTTTGTCACGACACCGGGAATACCTCTCCCGTTGGATTGAGGCTGGACTACCAATGGGCGTTTGTGATGCGGATGTTTTCTCCGCCTCTCAACGTGAGCCCGGCCTTTCCTCTGAATATGTCGTCATCTGGGTGCGCGAAACACCAGACCCAGCTTACAAAGTGTTCTCTCGCGGAAATAAATGGATCGTTGTGGATGCTGTCCGTGAGCATCAACTCGGACAGTTCAGCTCCTTTGCGGATGCTCTTAATATGGTGCGCCCTGTTCTTCCGCGTCCTGAGAAAATTGTTGCGGCCTGATCCTTCCGCCTAATTTTCTCACCTAAGCCATGAAACGTACTTACCCCATGCCAATGGGGGAGAGTTAATGGCTAAAATTACTCTTATGCTCGTAACACACTGAACGTCATCCACGCGTTATAGTATTTTACAGTTGTGTGTTGGCCTATTCGAGCCCCTGCATAGTGTGTTGTTTAGCACTCTCATCTCACTTTAAAGGGGCAGATACTTCATTTCAGGGATTGCGTCTTAGCGTCTCTCCTGCTGCAAGGAGCAGGAGAAAGACATGCGAGCCCGACCTGAAGGAAGATGATATGACCACCATTACTCTCGCCCATCCTGATAGCACCATCCATGAGGCGACAGCGGCGGCAATCATCCGGGTTCTTGAAGCGAACGACGTTGAACCAGAAATTGTTGTCGGCCCTAAAGCAGCCCTTGGGCAAATGCTGAGTAACGGAGAGGTCGATCTCTATATTTCCGCTTGGCTGCC
Organism: Drosophila tani; assembly: GCA_008042535.1. Classification (NCBI taxonomy): domain Eukaryota; kingdom Metazoa; phylum Arthropoda; class Insecta; order Diptera; family Drosophilidae; genus Drosophila; species Drosophila tani. The sequence continues at coordinate 50,446 of VNJO01008237.1, forward strand.
CGAACTGGATTCAGATCTTCTGACATCAGGCGTAACGCCGCTTGGGCACCTGTTCAACCCAGGTGCATATTGTTGCATCTCTCAGGAAGATGCGTCTGTCACATCGCTGACGGATGTTGCCCAGACCACTCAGAATGAGTTGTCACGGACCATTATTACACCAGCATCCCTGCAACAGCAGGTTGAGCACATGCTCGCCACCTACGCTTTGGCTGATGCAGGCTTTATTCTGGAAGTTATGGAAGATGAACAGGCGTTGGCCTCTCTTTCCCATAAGCTTGGAACGCAAGAACGCATCCTTATGCCTCTGACCCAGCCTTGCTTTTTATTCCATCAAGGCGGCTTCCGTATCCTGACGGACCCCAAAGGCGGAATGGGAAAAGAAATGGATGCGCGCATGTTGCTTCGTCCTGGCCTAGCAGAGGAACTTGACCGAGATCTGATGGACGAGCTGGATGAACTGATGCTGAGCACAAAAGTGATTAGCGCGATGGATTACGCCATGCGTACTGAAGGGTTAACAGCCGACGAAGCAGCGGAATCCTGGCAACGAGGCAAACTGCTTCCACGCTGAAGGGAGCTGTTATGACCATGCCATCGGACACCGATACGCGGGATACGGAACTTGCGGCTCAGTATGAAGCTTATCCTTATCCTGAACGGAACGCGCAAGACGAGACAAAACGCCTGCTTATTGGCAGCCCAAGCCATCTTCGCGAAATAGATTACTGGGTATTTGGGGCCCGTAGATCCCGCAGTAAGCCGCTACGGGCGCTTGTGGCCGGGTGCGGAACAGGCGATGGCGCCATCATGCTTGCCACTCAGATGGCACGCTCCAACCGGCCCGGAGAAGTGGTCTGTATCGACCGCTCCCATCATGCTCTTTCTATTGCTCAAGCTCGCGCAACTACCCGCGAACTGGATAATATCCGCTTTATTCAAGCCTCTCTGACTGACTTGAAAAGTCTAGAGCTCGGCTTGTTCGATTATATCGATTGTTGCGGTGTGCTCCATCATCTGCCTGACCCTGCAGCAACCCTGAAAAGCCTTGTGCATTTGCTCGCACCGCAGGGAGGAATGGGCCTCATGGTCTATGCTCCTTACGGTCGCACTGGAGTTTACATGCTACAGGATGCTCTTGAGCAGTTAGCGCCACATACAGAGCCACCAGCAGCACGGCTGGATACAGCCAAACGAGTGATGCGCTCTCTTCCTGCTACAGCATGGCTTCGCCATAATGGTAATTTTGGAGACCATCTGAGCGGGGGAGATGCAGGGCTGTATGATCTTTTGCTTAATCCGAGAGATCGTTCATACACCATTGACGCATTCCTGGACCTATTGAGCGAAGCGGGACTTGACGCATCCTGCCTTATGGAGCCCGCACGGTATGATCCAACGCTGTTTCTACCCGACCCTCGCCTCAGAAAGCACCTCGGCACATTAAGCTGGCGCGAAAAAGCCATTGTTGCGGAGGCTTTGACTGGCAATATGGCAACGCATGTTGCATACGTTGTTCGACAGGGAGAGCGTATTACCCCCCCAGACTATAATGATTTCGATGCCATTCCACTCATGCGGGAGATCCCGGGCATTGAACTTGCAAAACAGATGCTGGCGGATCACACGCTACCCTTTACCTTTGGCACATTGGCTGTCCCCATACCTCTCCCTCCGCAAACACGAGGTCTTTTGCCCCTTATTGATGGGCAGCGAACAGTGGGAGATCTGGCGGAAATTCTAAGCACCCGCGGCGTAACGGAAGATAAATTCAGAAAAATCTGGAATGAAATCTTTCCAACACTTGAAAGCCTCAACCGAGTGCTACTGCAATCTCCCGCGTGAAACAGAAGACCATTTCAGACGGCATATGTCGTGATGCTGCTTCTACTTCCACAAAAACAGCGCCTGTTCCTATTATCATTTTTGGAGCGGCGCTGAAAAAAGATGGCTCTCCGACACCCGCGTTACGGGATCGGGTCAAAGCAGCTCTGGCATTTGGCAGACATCATAAAAATGTTCTTTATATTCCCACAGGAAATGTTCCCCAGAAAGGGGTGACAGAGGCGGAAGTCATGGCCTGCCTCCTTCTCAAAGAAGGCGTATCAGCCACCGAGATCGTGGTTGAAAAAACGGCGACAGACACTTTTGACTCTATAGTAGCCTGTACAAAGATATTAAAAAAACAAAGCCTTAGTAACACCAGAATTGCCTTAGCCACTAGTCCGTATCACATGCCGCGCTGCATGTTGTTAATGCGACTAGCAGGCTGGAAGGTGCATCAGGTTCCGTTTCCTTACAAAAATCTAGCGCGGACGAACCTGTTCCACAAAATCCTGATCATCGGTCACGAAATCCTTGCGAGTGGATGGGATGCGTTGCTCGTTCTGGCTTGGCGTATTGTGCGCTAGAAAGCGGCGTCGTATCCTCCGCGCCACATCCGCGAGGATTTTATCCGAAGAGCACGGCAGGAGGCTTACTGCAGCCAGCCCGGCATTTCCAAAGAAGCGATCAACCAGACCGCTTTTGCATTTTCGGTTCATCCTCATTTAACCGTCTACCACGGTTATTTTGCCCATATGGGGCCAAGTAACCTTTAGAAACAGTAGGTAAAATGGCCGTTTACGCTTTTGTTTTTCCAGGGCAGGGCAGTCAGTCCGTGGGCATGGGGTCTGAACTGGCCCAGGCCTTCCCTGCAGCCCGTGCCGTATTCGAAGAAGTAAATGAAGCGCTCGGGGAGCGTCTTTCCAAGACGATTTTCGAGGGCCCCACTGAGGCCCTAACCAGCACGGAGAATACTCAACCCGCCCTTATGGCTGTTTCCATGGCGGTAATGCGCGTTCTGGAAACCGAAGGTGGCCTGGACCTTGCGAGCAAAGTTACGCTTCTAGCTGGTCATTCTCTAGGAGAATACGCAGCCTTGGCCGCTGGACGTGCTTTCAGCATTCCGGATGCTGCACGTCTTCTACGGCTTCGCGGGCAAGCCATGCAAAAGGCCGTTCCCGCTGGGCAGGGGGGCATGGCTGCCATTATTGGCGGCACTTTGGCACAAATACAGGAAATCTGCGCTCAAGCCGGAGAAGGAAGCATTCTGGAAATTGCCAATGATAACGGCGGAGGCCAGATCGTTATTTCCGGCTCCATGGACGCGATTGATAAAGCAGTGGCCCTTGCAAAGGACATGAAGATCAAACGCGCACTGAAGCTTCCCGTATCGGCCCCGTTCCATTGCTCCCTGATGCAGCCAGCAGAGGATGTGATGGCTGAAGCGCTGGCAAAGGCTGATATCGCAGCTCCTATTGTGCCGGTGATTGCGAACGTAACAGCTGAAAGAGAAACCGACGCAGATGCGATTCGGAGCAATCTGACAAAACAGGTAACTGGCCGTGTCCGTTGGCGTGAAAGCGTTGAAGCTATGAGCAGCGCAGGAATTGATACGTTTGTGGAAATTGGCGCAGGAAAAGTTTTATCCGGCTTGATCCGTCGCATTGATCCAGAAGTGAGCACCCTTTCTGTCGGCACGCCAGCCGATATCGAATCCCTCCTTAAATCCTTTTAAAACAACTAGGTATAATTTCATGTTCAAACTTGATGGCAAGGTGGCTCTGGTAACAGGAGCTTCTGGCGGGATCGGGGGCGCGATTGCGGCCACTTTGCACGCCCAGGGCGCCACTGTGGTGCTCTCCGGCACACGTGAAGACGCCTTGAAAGCACAGGCTGAAAAGCTGGGTGGTGAACGCGTGCACTATGTGACTGCAAACCTGTCTGATCCGGCAGAAGCCGATGCGTTAATTGGCAAAGCTGAAGAAAAAGCGGGCAAACCTGTTGATATTCTTGTCAATAATGCGGGCCTTACGCGGGATATGCTCGCATTACGCATGAAAGACGAAGATTGGGATCAGGTCCTGAATGTGGACCTTTCCTCACCGTTTCGACTGTGCCGTGCTGCCCTGAAAGGCATGTTGCGCCGACGTTCAGGCCGAATTGTGAACATTGCCTCCGTAGTGGGAGCAACCGGCAATGCGGGGCAAGCAAACTATTCTGCGGCCAAAGCTGGCATGGTGGGGATGAGCAAATCCCTTGCGCAGGAAGTTGGCTCCCGCGGCGTTACGGTAAACGTGGTCGCTCCGGGCTTCATTGTCACCCCCATGACAGACGTCTTGCCGGATGCCCAGAAGGAAAAGCTGCAGAGCCAGATTCCGCTTGGTCGGCTTGGTAAACCGGAAGACATTGCCGCAGCTGTACTTTATTTGTGCTCGGATGAAGCTGGATGGGTTACAGGAGCGACCCTGCATGTTAATGGTGGCATGGCTATGATCTGAAGGCTAGCTGCACGGATAACGCATAACAGGTGGTGCAAAACGTTTTCAGATGTGGCAGACAGTTTCCGTAATTGGTGCTGGCCAGTCCATCTGGAAGAGCCTTCGTACGGTTCATCTTGGCTTGAACCAAAGAAACGTGCTATGCGCCCGCAGCCTTGTTTTCTGGATTGAAGTTCTTCGCTTCATCCAGATGCACAACAGGGAAGCTGGCAAATTAAGCGCCTAGACAACTTGCCCCTTTTTCTCATGGGCATATAGGAAGCAGAGACAGATGAGCGAAATCGCTGATAAGGTTAAGAAAATTGTGGTCGAGCATCTCGGCGTCGAGGAAAGCAAGGTCACGCCGGAAGCGTCGTTCATCGACGATCTGGGAGCAGACAGCCTTGATACCGTTGAACTCGTGATGGCTTTTGAAGAAGCTTTCAACGTTGAGATTCCGGAAGACGCTGCTGAAAAGATCGCCACTGTCAAAGACGCGATTGACTACATCGAAAAGCAGAAAGCGGCCTGATCAGGCCTTTTTGCCAAGCAATATAAGGTCCCTCTTTCCGTGAGGGACCAAACAGATTCAAGCGGGGAGCGGGCTGGTTTGTTGCAGTCGGCCGGAGCAAATTCGGGCCGGAGACGCGTTGTCGTCACCGGTATGGGCATGGTGGGGCCGCTTGGCCTCGGTGTCGAAAACGTATGGTCACGTCTGATTGCAGGCGAAAGCGGGATTGGCAGGATCACGCATTTTGACCCTAGCGATCTTCCTGCACAGGTAGCAGGTCAGGTTCCGGAAGGACCGGCCGCCGAAGGGAGGCTCACGCTTTCTGAATGGATACCTGTCAAAGATCAGCGCAAGATGGACCGCTTCATTCACATGGGGCTGGTTGCTGCTACGGAAGCTGTGGAAGATTCCGGATGGAAACCACAGACTGAAGAAGAGAAATGCGCCACCGGCGTCATGATCGGATCGGGAATCGGTGGTCTTCAGACCATTTATGATGCCTCGATCACGGTGCATGAAGGCCGCGCCAAACGCCTTTCACCCTTCTTTATCCCGTCTGCCCTGATCAATCTGGTATCTGGGCATGTGTCCATCAAATACGGATTTCAGGGGCCCAACCACTCTGTGGTGACAGCCTGTGCAACCGGTGTGCATGCCATTGGGGATGCAGCCCGTATCATCATGTTTGGCGATGCCGATGTGATGGTTGCAGGGGGAGCGGAAGCAACTGTCTGCCCACTTGGCATTGCTGGTTTCTGTTCAGCCAGAGCCCTCTCTACCGGCTTTAATGAAACACCGGGCAAAGCCTCCCGCCCTTGGGACAAAGACCGTGATGGCTTTGTTATGGGGGAAGGGGCTGGTGTTGTGGTGCTTGAGGAATACGAGCACGCAAAAGCCCGTGGTGCCAAGATTTATGCCGAAATTGTCGGTTATGGCATGTCTGGAGATGCGTATCACATTACCGCTCCGGCTGAAGGCCATTACGGAGCCTACCGCGCGATGCGTTCTGCACTGAAAAGTGCTGGCGTTACCCCTGCGGATATTGGCTATGTAAATGCCCATGGTACGTCCACAATGGCGGATGACCTTGAACTGGAAGCCGTTGAACGCCTGTTCGGCGATGATGCGCGCAAACTGGCCATGTCTTCCACCAAATCCGCCACAGGGCATCTGCTCGGTGCGGCAGGCGCTGTGGAAGCCATGTTCTGTATGCTTGCGATCCGGGATAATGTGGTTCCTCCTACATTGAACCTAGATAACCCGTCCCGCGAAAGTGTGATTGATCGCGTGGCGCATACAGCGCAGCAACGTCCGGTTAATATCGCTCTTTCAAACAGCTTTGGCTTTGGCGGTACTAACGCCAGTCTGGTTGTACGCGGCGTCTGAGTTCGCTCTATTATTTCTTCGCAAGAAGGAATAATAAGACGCCATGCGTAAACTTTTCTTTCTCCTGTTTCTTTTGCTTCTTGTTGGAGTAGGAGGAACAGGCATGAAAGCGTGGCAGGATTACCACGGGTCTGGCCAGCTTGCTCACGATACCGATGTGGTTGTCCCACACGGCGACTATCAGAGCACCATTCATACTCTTCAGCATGCAGGCGTCCTTAAACAGGGATGGTGGACAGAACGCGTGGCCCGAAGCGCGATCTTTCTCACCAGACACGAGGGGCAACTCCATGCTGCCGAGCTGCACTTCCCTGCGTTTACATCAATGAAGCAGGCACTCTGGATTTTACGTCATAGCAAGCCCGTTCTGCATAAACTGACCATCCCAGAAGGCTTGACTGCCCTTCAAATTCAAACGCTGGTTCAAGCAGCTCCTTTTCTGATCGGAGAAGCACCTCTGCCGCAGGAAGGGAGTGTCCTGCCAGAAACGTACAGTTATCTTCGCAACAGTTCCCGTAGCGCAATTATAGACCGTGCGCGCGTTGCCATGACATCTGTTGTTTCAAAACTATGGACTGATCGGCAGAAGATTGGAGAGATTACAACCCAGCAGGCTTTTATCACGCTGGCATCTCTTGTCGAGAAAGAAACAGCGATCCCGTCTGAGCGCCCGTTGGTTGCAAGAGTCTTTATCAATCGCCTTGAAAACGGCATGAAATTACAAACAGATCCTACTGTGATTTATGCCCTTACCAATGGCAATCCGCCATTGGGACGGCCTCTGACCCACACGGATCTGCAAACGCCCAGCCCCTATAATACGTATACCATTATGGGCCTTCCGCCGGGCCCCATCTGTTCCCCCGGACTTTCATCCTTGCAGGCCGTTGCTCATCCAGCCACAGGCGACATGCTCTATTTCGTCGCGAATGGGGTAGGGGGGCATAATTTTGCGACAACCCTTGCCGAACATAATAAGAACGTATCCCTCTTTCGGCAGAAAAAAGAACAGTCAAATGCAGGGGTTCAACCTTAAAAGAGGGTTGGCCGCCTCTTAAAGAAATGGCTGACTGCTTTCGACGACGAAACGCGCAAGAAAATCCTCATGCAAACAGTCGCGAAAAAAGGGAATAAAGCATCCTAAGATGCCAAACAAACCAAGCTAAAATGAATGCAAAGGGGAAAGGAAGCCTTTGTATTCAAAGAAAAAAGGGCTGCTAGGCTCGGATTAAATGAGCTGTTTTTATATTTACTCAACTTGAAAAATACGAAGAAACGAAACCTGTGCCGTTCCGTTTCTTCCAACCATCCCGTTACAAGCCCATCAGGCTTCTCATTTTCCCGCCTTAAGTGGAGCAAGCGATTCATGCTGCACGGAGGCTGCACCTGAAGTCGCACCGCCCTGGTAGTTGGGCACCGTATCAACCTCATTTGTAGGTTGAAAAGCGGAAGTAGCTTGCGTTGTTTTGCCATTGGAGGAGGTCAGCGTGGCAGAAGACAACTTGCCATACCGGGTCAAAACACTGCGGAGTGGGTCTGCGCCAGAATTATTGACGCGCATGGAAACCACAATATCCTCCGGCCCGACACTTTGACCGTAATATTTACGGTTGGCATCACTATTGACCGTCAATTTAGTGCCTCCCAGTGCTGCCCCAGCAAACAACCCCTGTGATTTCTGCGCCACCAGAATGTCGGTGTTCCTGGCTCCAGCATTTCCACGCTCCACGTTACTGCTCAGAGTTGCGAACGAAACACCCGCATTCGCACCAAACTGAAACTGACTATCCAGCAGAGCCTGCAACCCACGATCCGTCATAACAAAGAACATGGCCTGAGAATTCTGCACCCCTAACTGAAGCCCGAAAGAGGCGGTGCTAAGCGTATAAAACGCAGGGTCAGACCATGAGCCACGCGCATCCCTTGCCAAAAGAAGGCAGCCTCCTCCGGCACCACCAAAGGCTATGGACATCCGGAAAATGGACGGACACACCATAACCGCACGCGCTTTAGCCAAATTGACCGCTACGGCGCTTTGGCCTGTAGCACCCACAAAAATATCCTGAACTGTGAGAGCAGCCTTATCCACCAATGTCTGAACTGTTTCAGCTGCGCGAGCCTGGACTGGCACACTGGTAAGAGCAATCATGCCCCCCAGAGCCAGAGAGAAAGACGTAAAACGATAAACGGACTGCATACGGGTGGTCTCCATTATGGGCCGCAACCATGGGTCATAACAAAAGCAGGATTTTATGGCGGCAGAATGGCCTGAAAAATGAACGTTCTCTCTGGGCTTTCACTCAAGTGGGATAGATACTGCTTTTGAAAGAACGTCTGCAATATGAGGATTGGCGGCAAGAATGGTTGCTGGCCCCGTCAAACCTCCATCCCGCAGGAAGGGAGAAACATAGGCTCCTGCCTCCGCCAGCAAGGGGAGGGCAGCAGCCACATCCCACAGGTTGATGACAATTTCGATATAGCCATCCAGCCGCCCGCAGGCCACATCCGCCAAGGCCAGCGCGCCTGAACCACCCGAGCGGGGCATTGCGCCCAGATCCATAATGGCGTCAATCTTTTCCATGAAAACGGGTTTAGGAACACGGTTACTCCAGCCCATTTCAATCATGGCACTTGCGGGGTCAGCAACCGGAGAGGCCTGTATCCGTTTGCCGTTCAGAAAAGCGCCGTGGCCGCGCAGAGCCGTATAGACTTCTCCCAACGCGGGCGCTTCAATAACCCCTGCCACAGGTTCATCGCCGTCCAGAAGCCCCAAAGACACACACCACCGGCTTCTGCCCCGTGCATAATTAGAGGTTCCATCAATCGGGTCTACCACCCAACGCAACTGGCCTGCGCGCGCTACACCGCCTTCTTCTCCCTGAAAACCATCATCCGGAAAAAGTGCCTTCATACGTTCGGCAATAAATGTTTCTACTGCGCCGTCTGTCTCTGTCAGCCAATCCTGGGCGGCTTTCTGCTTTCCGGCCGGGCCACCCGGTNCATGGACATGGCAAGGCAAGCCGCATCATGCACCACAGCCCTTGCAGCTTCCAGACGACAGGCAATAGCCGGATCGGGTGAGGACATAGAACACAACTCCCAAAAAGCAGACATATGGGCTGCACCATAACGTCAAGTCTCTTGCGAAGCGACATCTGTGCGTACAAAAGCAGGATCGCTCTACAAACAAGCCCTTAACTTACGGCGAGGAGGCTGGATTTTGCCCTTTATGAGAACAGACCAGTGGCAGACAGGCATTATCCGCGCCCCCATGGCGACCATTCTTAGGGCGGAAACGCTTGAAGGGTTTACTCCTCAGTGGATTGGAAACGATCACGGCATGCGTTTTCTGGCGGACCCATTTGGCGTCTGGCACGAACACAATCTATACATTTTTGCTGAAGCTTACGATTACCGGACAAAATGCGGCAAAATCGATATGCTTCAATATGACTCCTCTCTTCAGTTTGTACGGCGTGCCCGCGTGCTGTCGGAACCGTGGCATCTTTCCTATCCCGTCGTCTTCCATCATGAAGGGTCATTCTGGATGCTACCGGAAGCGCATCGGTCCGGCCACCTGACCCTCTATCGCGCCTCCACTTTCCCTGACGTATGGGAAAAAAATAATCAGTTCACGTTTCCTGTCGCAGCCATTGATGCATCGCCCATATTCTTTAAAGGGCTTTGGTGGATGTTCTTCAGCCCTCCGGGAACGGGGCGTGAAAAAAAATCCATGCTGTGCGCAGCTTTTGCAGACCGCCTAACCGGCCCATGGCACTTGCACCCGGCCAACCCTATCCGTGAAAATCTGTCCAGCGGCCGCCCTGGAGGAACGCCCATCGTGGACGGCAACGACCTCATTCTTCCGACCCAGGATTGTACACAAACCTATGGGGGGGGCATCTCTCTTGTTCGTCTTTCAGGCTTAAGCCCCACACATTGTACAACGTCGGTCATTCACACGCTTGCGGCCCCCAAGGCCTTTCAGCCTTGGACGGACGGCCTGCATACACTTTCGGCTGCTGGAAACGTCACGCTGATTGATGCAAAACGCATCAGTCATTCACCGGCCCGTCATGCTTATGATGTGAAACGGTGGCTCCAGAAAACGTTCGTGCCGANCGAGATAAGCCACGAAAATCCGCCCGGCGATCAGACGCATTACGTGCATAAAACACGCCCACAAAGCAGCATGTTTAGAGATAGAGAGCTTTAGGCCAACGCCTGTGGAGCCAGAGCCAGCTTTCCGGCTTGCGTCTGATCCAGCTTTCCAGCCGATCATTCACCATTTGAACAAGAGCTTCCAAATCCTGCTGCTTGTCCCCCGTGTCAGGCAATGTCATAGGCGGTTCCACAATAATTCGGAGACGCGCTGGCCCCAGCCGTTCCACGTAACCTGGGATCACTGCACACCGATACCGCAGCGCCATAGCCGCCAACGCGGGGGCGGTCATGGCGGGCTGGCCAAAAAAACGCGCCTCAACGCCATCATTCATTTTCTGGTCAACCAACATACCCAGACGGCCACCTTTGGCGACATACATCAAAGCCTCCCGCGCACCCCGCGCACCTTTGGCGAAAAGAGGCATGGGGGTAGGGGCCATAGCCGTATCACGCAGGCGGCGTATCATGCTGTCAATCAAGGGATTACCTGCGGCCCTATAAAAAGAGGCAAACGGGGTACCATGCCGCGCCACGCCCGGCGGCAACATTTCCCAATTTCCGATATGCCCTGAAACAAACAGAACAGAACCGCCCTTGCGTGCCTGCTCGTGTAGATAGTCCGCCCCCTGAACCTCATACCCCGGTCCATAAGATGTGTTTTCCTGCAAACGAGAAAGGTGAGGAAGTTCCCCCACGGTACGCCCCAAATTCTCCCATACACCACGGACAATCCGCTTGCGTTGAGAACGGTTCAATTCCGGCATGGCAAGCTGTAGATTGCGATCTGCAACTTTGGAAACAGGAAGAAGCGGGCCGATAAAGCGGCTTACACGTCCAGCAAAGTTGGACGCTTTGACGGGGCCCATTTTCAGAAACGCCGCCAGCAAACCGTGCGCAAATGCCGCTTCAATGCGCATGAGCGCAGTTATCTCCCCCTTGCTCATCTCAGTGTTCCGCAAGGAAGGAGTCGATCGAGAAGACTTTCTGGTGCCGTCTCATCCGCCCATGTCAATCCAACCCCCACAGTCTGGACATGTGGGCGGAAAGAAGAAGGAAGACGTACAAAATCCTTGGGGGTTGTGACCAATTGCGCACCGTCTTGTTTGGCAAGCGTTAGAAGACGCTCAATATCCTGCGCCTTATAGAAATAATGATCAGGAAAAGCGATGACCCGCCTCATAAACACACCAGCCTCCTTCAACCCCTCAAAAAATTTGGAGGGGCGCCCCAAGCCCGCAAAAGCAAGGCATGGCTTTTCCTTGAGGGCAGCAATACCGGCCAAATCTGGCTGGAGAAAAGCGTGGAGAACAGTACAGCCCGCAGGAAGGATTGGGGCATACTTGGCCAGAAAGCCCGTTTTGTCGGGGCCAATCAGCAGAACGGCTGAGGCGCGGCCCAATGCGTCCTGAGTTCGTTCGCGGAGCGGACCTGCCGGAAGCACACGTCCATTGCCCACTCCGACAACACCATCAACACTCAGCAGAGAGATGTCTTTGTGCAACCCGGGGTTTTGAAACCCGTCATCCATGAGTAAACACTGCGCTCCGGCACTGATTGCCGCGCGGGCTGAGGCAACACGATCACCCCCGATCCACGTTGGACATCGGGCTGCAAGAAGCAATGCTTCATCTCCCACATCGCGAGCTGTGTGAACGGCTGGCTCTACTCGTGTTGTTGCCTTAATCTTCCCCCCATATCCCCGAATCAACACATGCACGCTGATCTGCCGGTTCTGCAATCTCTGCGCCATATCCAGCACCACTGTCGTCTTGCCTGTGCCGCCCGTTGTCATATTCCCACAGCACAAAACCGGGATAGGAGCTTTCCAACCGGGCTGTTTCTGCCGAATCTCTGCATAAGCAGAAACCACTCCTGCTAGAGGGGAGAGGAGGAGAGGTAACCATTTTGCATCAGGGTCCTGCCAGAAGCGCGGCGGATGAATCATGATTTCAGCAGATCCAGAACACGAGTAGTCAAACGGTCAATCAGATCTCCATTCACAGCAGAGACCCGCTCCTGGCTTAATGTCGCTTTGCGCGCGCGCAGTTCCGGGTCGCTAACCATTTGTCGTACCCATGCGGCAAAATCAGTCGCCGTCTCCACTACTGTCACGCTTTCTCCAAGACTACGAAATGCCTCTATAAAATTATGAACCAACGGCCCTGTAGCCAGCGCGCAGTCCAGACGTGCTGGCTCAAGCGGATTATGCCCACCACCGCCTTTTACGTCAGGCAAGCTATTGCCAATAAAAACCATGGGTGCGAGACGATAAAAAAGCCCCAACTCCCCCAATGTATCGCACACCCAAACTGAATCCGTCTTTTCCGGTAATTGGCCCAAAGAACGACGAGGCGCACCAGAAAACAGGGAACTGACGATCGCGCCCCGTTCGGGGTGCCTCGGCACGACAAGCGTCAGAAGATCAGGAACGTCATTCCGTAACTGTTCCAGAGCTTTACGGATGTCCTCCTCTTCCCCTTCATGGGTGGAAGCCGCCAAAAACAAAGGGCGCTTCCCGATATATGTCTGAAGTTTTTGCAATGCGTCTTCCTGCACAGGAAGAGCGTGCGCCACCGTTTTCAGGTCCCCACAAGCGAGCAGATTACGGGCCCCCAGCGCCTCGAAATGGCGGGCATCCTCCGACGAACGCGGCGCAATCCACGCAAAACGATCCAACATACGGCGAGCAATACGCGGTGCGTTACACCATTTTTTGAAAGATACGGGTGACATCCGGCCATTGACCAAGGCAACGGGAAGATTACGCTCGTGACACAACCCGATCAGATTGGGCCACAACTCGCTTTCCGTGAAAATGGCAGCCTGTGGCCGCCAGTGACTTAAAAAGCGTTTCCCCCAACGCGGTACATCCAGAGGAACAAACTGATGAACAATCCGGGCTTCCTGTACTGTTCTCTGGGCGACCATACGGGCGGCAGTAACTGTACCCGTTGTCATCAATGCCGTCACTCGTGCATTCTGCCGGAGACAATTTTCAACGAGTGGCAGAATAGAAACAACTTCTCCCACACTCGCCGCGTGAAACCAGATCACTGCACCTAAGGGACGAGGCTGAGAAGCAAACCCCATTTTTTCCCGTACGCGAGAAGCTATCTCCTTGCCGCGTGTCTGCCGCCATCTCAAGAAAAACGGTAATGCAGGAGCGGCAACAGTTGCCGCCGTAGCCCACAGACGCGATGGCATGAGATCAAGAGGTTGAGGGCGAAATTCTTCCGTAGGTAAATCTGCTATCCTAGCCTTACTGGGCATGGCTGCTTCGGCTTGTCCCATCGCATCCGTAATGGCGGCTGATAACAACTGGCCAGCCTCCGCAGCGCTTCGTCCATCCGCATGCAGATGAAAAAGCGGAGCGCCACACACAAAACGACCTTTCCCAAATGGCACGGGAACAATCATTCTATCCCAAGATTTTAAACGAAAGCCGGAGCACGTTGCCCCTACAGGCACGATAGGCATTTTTACCATGGCAGCAAGGGCTGCGGCTCCTTGTTGCGCCTGCCGTCGTGGCCCGCGCGGACCATCAGGCGTAATGGCGACAATACCCCCATGCCGCAATCTTGCCCGCATACGCCGTATGGCTGCGGCACCGCCCTTATTCTTGCCTCGCGTATCCGAAGAGCCCGCAATGGACCAGATGCGCCATGGTGCCACAATATCGGCAATCAACCGACCATCCCGATTACGGCTTATCAGCACATGTAACCGTAATGTCGGGTTTTGAGGCTCTGCCCACCACCATAATGCAGGCGTCAAGGGCAGTGCTTCATGCCAGAACGCCACAATGGCCGTATGCCCATCCTGCGCTGTCAGCAGTTTACGGGCTGCGGGATCCACGGTGAACGTCCAGCGCATGGTACGCAGGGTCAGCCCCAGATAGCCTCTGACAGAGGAAATCAGAACCTTGCGCAAAAGAGAACCGGAGGAAAGACGAAACGGCCTCACGCCAACCGGCCTCCGGCGCTAAAGCAGCTTTCTCCTGAAAGCAAATCCTTCTGGCTGTTCGTTCAGCACAGAAGGTTGATACGCCACACTAAAAGTCTCATGCGCTTTTTGCCAGACAGCAGCATCCACGCCTTCCGGCACAACCACGCTATTGACCCCACAACGCAGCAGAAATTCATACTGATCGGGCAGAATATGCCCACCTGCACGAAGTTCCCCTTCAAAGTGCAGATGCTCACGCAAAGCTCTTGCCTGCGTGAAAGGCCGGCCATCCCGAAAAATGGGGAAAGTAACCTGTATGCTGCTCAGACGGGGCAGGACGCTGCGCAGTTCTTCCACCGAATCTCCGGCATTCAACACGACACCAAGACGGCCATCGTTGTTGCGACCCAACCCTTCAGACAACCGGGCCAGCGGCACCAGCACATCACCTGAAGGCAGAGCCTCGCCTTCAATGGCAACCTGCCAGTTATCTTCTTTAATCTGGCCGTTCTCAAGCAGGGGCATACGCGGCGTCCTTGAATGGTGCTGTGCCTAAACGGCGGCACGTGTCGATAAACTGCTCACCCGCCGTCCTTCTCGCAAGATACGTATCAATAATCCGGGCGATTGCATCAACTGTTTCATCTTCGGACATTGCTGCCCCGATAATCTGACCGATGGATACCGTATCCTGATCCGCAGCACCACCCAGAGTGATCTGAAACGCTTCCTCTCCTCGTTTATCTACCCCGAGAATACCGATATGCCCTGCGTGATGATGCCCGCAGGCATTGATGCAGCCAGAAATATTCAACCGCAGAGGACCAATTTCCCGCTGCAATTCAGGGCTTGCAAAACGCTCACTCAACTTCTGCGCAATGGGAATGGACCGGGCGTTGGCCAGCGCACAGTAATCCAACCCAGGGCAGGCAACGATGTCAGAAATAAACCCGACATTGGCGGTGCCCAACCCATTCTGATCAAGCGTCTGCCACAAGGCATAGAGCTTGTCCTGCCTGACATGCCCCAAAACAACGTTCTGCAAATGCGTGATGCGCAATTCACCAAAACTGAGTTGATCGGCCAGATCCGCCAGAAGATTCATCTGCGCGGATGTGACATCCCCAGGTATTCCTCCCGCTGGCTTGCAGGAAATTGTTACCGAGACATAGCCCGGCTGCTTGTGAGCATGTGTATTGGTACGCACCCAGAAATCAAACGCCCGATCAGCCTTGCGCTGCTGAATCAGTTTTTCTGCGGCTTGACCCGCGGGATCAAAATCAGGAACTCCAAAACGCGCCTGAATAGCGGCTACAATCTTTTCATCCAGCTTGTAACGTGCCCGGTCCATCGCCACAAATTCGGCATTCACACGGTTGCGGAATTCCTGCACGCCCAAGGCCTGAACCAGAATTTTGATCCGTGCCTTATAGATATTATCCCGGCGGCCAAATTCATTATAAACCCGCAGAATAGCTTCCAGATAAGCGATCAGGTCTTCTTCTGGCAGATCATCACGTAATTTTACGCCAACGATAGGCGTGCGACCTAGTCCGCCACCGACATACACTTCGAATACTGCTCGGCCATTTTCATCCTTACGGGCCATCAGCCCGATATCATGAAAGCGCGCCGCTACACGATCCTGTGGGCTACCGGAAATCGCGATTTTGAATTTACGCGGCAGAAATGTGAATTCCGGATGCAACGTGGACCACTGCCGCAAAATTTCCGCATGGATACGAGGGTCAAGCACCTCATCCGCCGCGGCACCAGCAAACTGGTCGGCGGTCACGTTCCGGATACAGTTGCCACTTGTCTGAAGGGCATGCATATCCGCATCTGCCAGAAGCGCAAGAATATCGGGCGTGTCTTCCAGCTTGATCCAGTTGAACTGAATATTCTGCCGCGTGGTGAAATGCCCGTAATCACGGTCATACCGCTGAGCAATCTGCGCAAGAGTGCGCATCTGTCCGGAATTAAGCACGCCATACGGAATAGCCACACGCAGCATATAAGCGTGCAACTGAAGATACAGGCCGTTCACGAGGCGGAGCGGCTTGAATTCTTCCTCTGTCAACGCACCGGAAATGCGCCGTTCCACCTGATCCCGAAACTGAGCCACACGCTGTTTGAGAAACGTGCGGTCAACCTCATCGTAAGCATAATGCCCAACAGGCAGGGAAGAATGAGGGGCGTGAGACATGATAAAAAGAGACCTTGGTTAACGTCGCGAATCAGGCGGGAGAAACGGCAGGTCGTTCCTGCCATTCGGGCGTAAAGTCTGGATGCACGCTAGGTCCACCAGCCCGGATACACTCACGGCTGGTCACAGGCACCGGACCAGTGGGGGACAGGGAGACCTGCACGCCATAAACGCCAACCAGTTCATTATCCTGTGCACTCGCCGTCTGCTTCTTGAGAGCATCCTCGATTTCCACATTCGAATAGACGTGGGCGTTCCGTATATGAGGCGACCACTGACCATCCGCTGCCAGCCAGACAATACGCCCATCCAGCAAACGATTGGCGGTAATCACGCTGGAACCTTCTGCATCCCGGCGGTTATTTCTGCGGTCCATAAAAGGCCCCTTTCTGGAACGACCCAAGAGGATAAATTTTACACAGAGCAACTGAGTTTATCAAGATAACACGCTTGAAAACGATGGTTATTGCGTAGCACCGTCACCTGCATGTCCTTACCGGATAATCCCCATATCCTTGAGACTAAACATATCGCTTTCCATTCCTGAACAGACGGGATCTGCTGATATCTAGAACGCCATCTCCGCGTGGAAACGCATTTTCTTCAGCATAATCAGGGATATGCACGGCAATGGTCCGATCCTTCAAACGCGCCAGATAATGCCTATAGCCATTCCGTACACCTTGAGAAGAGATGGGGATGACCTGACCCTGCGCAAGATCTGGAGATGCAACTGCAATTTCAAACGGGCGGATCATGGCATCAGCCGGGCCGGATGAAATCTCACCCGTCACGGCAAAAGGCAAAACACCCTCTTCATCCGGAGTAAACCAACCCTCCTGCACCACGCCCCGAAATATGGCTGCTTCCCCCAGAAACTCCATTACAAAAGCCGTAGCAGGCTCGCGATCCAACACTTCAGGCGTTGCGTCCTGCACGATGGAGCCCTGTTGCATCACCACAATACGGTCAGCAACCTCCAGAGCTTCTTCCTGATCATGCGTCACAAGAATAGTGGTTAATCCCAACCGATCATGCAGGGACCGCAGCCAGGAACGAATAGCCCGCCTTACAATAGGATCAAGCGCACCAAAAGGTTCGTCCAGCAGCAGTACGCCGGGGCCTGTCGCCAAAGCACGGGCAAGGGCAACACGCTGCCGCTGTCCGCCAGAAAGCCGGGCAGGGTAAGCCTTGCCCATATCAGGCAACTGCATCAACGCCAGCAGTTCCTGAACCCGTGCGGCGATATCATTTTTTGAAGGACGTATCGCCCGAGGCTGAACGTCCAACCCAAAACTGATGTTACGGGCAACAGTCATATGCGGGAAGAGCGCGTAGTTTTGAAAGACAAACCCGATCTTGCGGGCTCTGTCCTGCATATTCTCAACTTTCTGGCCATCCAGAAGCAAAGCGCCGCTCTCGCAGGTATCAAGGCCCGCAATGGCCCGTAACAAGGTAGTCTTGCCCGCACCTGATGGTCCCACCAATGCCACGAATGAGCCGGTTGGCACGTCCAAAGAGACATCATTCAGGAGGCGCTTCCGTGTGCCCGGGGCATTCCGCACCAGATTCTGGATTACAACGCTCATGCCTGTTTCTCCCGCCAACGGGTGATCCATTCGGGCACGGAACGCAGCAGAACCGCGCTCATAGCCATGACCGCCAAGAGCGTTGCCATGGTGAAAGCCGCAACAGTCTGGTACCCATTATAAAGACTTTCAATGTGCAAAGGCATGGTTTCGGTCAGCCCCGGAATATGCCCGGAAACCACAGAAACAGCGCCAAACTCCCCCATGGCACGCGCGGTTGTCAGCAAAACACCTGAAAACAGAGCCACTCGCGCGCCAGGTAATGTGACACGCCACAGAATTTGCCAGAACCCTGCACCTNTACGGCCTCTTCCGCATCACGTCCCTGCTGCTCCATCAGCGGCACCAGAGTGCGCACCACATACGGCAGCGTTACAAACAACGTAGCCAGCATGATGCCAGGCACAGCAAACGCAACATGAATCCCTGCCTGCTCCAGAGCCTGCCCCCACCAGCCTTGAGCCCCGAACAGTAACAACCAGACCAAACCGGACACGACGGGTGAAATGCTGAGAGGAAGTTCTACTAACACAAGTAATACTGAACGCCCTGGAAAACGGTATTTCGTCAACAACCACGCCGCCAGAACCCCAAACAGCGTATTGAGAGCAACAGACACGACACTCACTTCTAGCGTCAGCCAGATCGCCGCAATGCCATCCGGATCTTTCAGCGTTTCGAGGGCAGGGCCAATCCCGTTTTTCAGGGCCTCGGTCACCACCACAGCAGGCGGCATGAGCAAAACAATGGCGATAACAGCCCACGAGACTACCCAGAGCAGGTAGGTTTTCATGCGGCATCTCCCCACGCCGAGAACTTCCGCCGCACCAGACCGACAAGAGCAAGAGCGGCCAGAGATGTCAGCAACAATACAAGGGCAATGGCAGTTGCGCCGGGATAGTCAAACTCCTGCAACCTTACCACTACCAGCAGGGGGGCTATTTCACTGCGAAAGGGCTGGTTTCCTGCAATAAAAATAACAGAACCGTATTCTCCCACTCCACGCGCAAACGCCAACCCAAACCCTGTAATCAAGGCGGGGACCAATGGTGCCAGCACCACCCTGACAACAACCTGCCAAGGTCTCGCACCCAACAGCACGGCGGCTTCTTCAAGATCACGAGGAAGGTTTTTCAGCACGGGCTCCACTGTACGGACGACAAAAGGAAGCCCAACAAACATGAGAGCCAGAACTATACCGGGGCGACTATACGCCACCACGATGCCCAACTTGGCCAAGGGAGCCCCCAACCAGCCTTGAGGCCCGTAAAGCGTAGCCAATGTTATGCCAGATACAGCGGTAGGGAGCGCTAAAGGCAGATCGATCAATGCATCCGCAAATCTGCGGCCCGGCAGCTCTCCTCGCACCAACGCCCAAGCCAGAATCAGCCCCAGCGGAATATTGAAGAGCGCCGCCATAGCTGCACAGGAAAAACTGGTCCAGAGAGCGGCAAACATGCGCGTATCATGCAGCGCGCCGACCACCGCCCCCATGCCATCCTGCCACGGCCTTATGGCAAGCGCACATAACGGCAGGATAATAAAAAAGCCGGTCCACACAAGCGTTGCCGCAAGTGACAGCCGGTAGCCGGGCAGAGCAGACTTACCGCCTCGCAGGAAGGTTAAAAACGTCTGCTTCATCACAGCATAGACATTTCAAGAAAGAGACTTTTGGTGATGCCAGCACCCTCACAATACCGCACATGACCTGCGCCAGACGGTAACGGCATGTGAGGCCAAACATCAGCCATGTCACTTTCCTCACTGCACGCCAAACCCGGTTTCTTAACAAATCAGAAACCGGGCCTTAAACGAACACTCTCTTACAAATCAGGAACGAACCCGCGTCACGCTAGATAATGTCGTGGCGTCTTTCACAAACGCAGCAAGCGTTTTGACAACACTTTCAGCTGTGCCCGATGACGTTTTCAGGTGAAGAGCAGGGGATTGAGGCGCTTCATACGGCGCATCAATCCCGGTGAACCCAGTGATCTTTCCAGACCGTGCGGCTGCATACAGCCCTTTGGGGTCCCGCTGTTCACAGGTGATCAGATCCGCATCCACAAAAATTTCCGCGAATCCGTCCCCAATAACCTGGCGCGCCAGAGCACGGTCAGACTGCAACGGAGAAATCAGGGCAACCAGCACAATCTCGCCAGCATCCCGCAGAATACGAGCCACTTCTGCCGCACGCCTTACATTTTCTGTCCGATCCGCTTCAGAGAAGCCAAGATCCTTGCACAAGCCTGAACGTAAAGTATCGCCGTCCAGCACAGTTACATCCAGGCCGGAAGCAAACAATGCAGCTTCTGCGCCACGAGCGAGAGTACTTTTTCCTGCACCAGAGAGCCCAGTCAGCCAGAACACGCCCCCACGATGCCCCTTGGCGCGCTCCCGATCCTGAAGGGTAACGGTGCTGGCGCTGGGGTGAATCACTTTTTCACCGGCAGCAATGGTTGCTGCCTCAATAAGTGGAGCACCACCAACAATACGCTGCTGACGGTCCACCAGCACGCCACGACCGTCCGCCGTCCCGGGCACAAACGGGTCAAACTGCACATTTTCTGCGGCCGAAAGAGTGATTTCAGCAAAACCTTCAGCGGGCACTTCTTCACCAGGCTGTTCGGTCAGGTCTTCCAGATTCAGGACAGAATCAATGGAGGTGACCGTTACTGCATGTTCTGCCGTAGCCAGACGGAGCTTGAAGCTTTCCCCAACCCGCAAGGGTTCCTGACGCAGCCAGAACAGACGTGTGCGAATACGGGAAGCCTCAACAGGAGGGGCTTCCGGCAAATGGAGAAGGTCTCCACGGTCAGGAATAACATCTGGCTCAAGTGTAACTGCAATAGATTGCCCGGCCACAGCAGAAACCTGTGGAGCCGTGTGCCAGCTTTCAATGGAGGCGATGCGAGCAGGGGTTTTCTGTGTGCCGATAATAACCGTGTCACCAACGCGGACACGCCCACGTTCGATACGCCCGGCCACGTACCGCTTATCATTAAAGCGGTAAACATCCTGCACAGGCAGGCGCAGAGGCAGGTTGGCGCGTGAAGCAGGTGAGGGCACCTGCGCCAGAGCTTCCGTCAGCGTCGGGCCTTTATACCACGGCATACGGTCGGAACGGGCGGCAATATTGTCTCCGTCACGGGCAGATGCCGGCACGAAGAGGGCTGCTTCAAGGTCGAGCTTGCCGAGAAGTTTAGAGACAGACTGTTCAACCGCTTCAATCTTCTTCTGGTCAAAATCAAGCAGATCCACCTTGTTCAGCAGCACGATGACATGCCGGATTCCAATAAGATGCAGCAACATGGCGTGGCGACGGGTTTGCTCACGCGCACCTTCAGCAGCATCGACCACCAGCACGGCAGCTTCAGCGTCCGCAGCGCCTGTAATCATATTGCGCAGAAACTGGCGATGTCCCGGCGCATCCACAATCACAAATTCCCGTCCGCCGAGCAGGAAAGGAATACGCGTGGAATCAACAGTTACACCCTGATCACGCTCAATCTGCAGAGAGTCGAGCAGGAAGCTCCACTCGATCTTCAGACCGCGCTTTTTGGATGACTCAATAATCTGGGCAACCTTACCTTCCTGAAGATTGTCCGTATCGTGAAGCAACCGCCCAATAAGGGTGGACTTTCCGTGGTCAACATGCCCCACAATAACGATAGGCGTTGCGGCGTCCTGAGACGAAATAAGACTTTGGCTCATGATGAAATTCCAGTCCGCACTAAAGATCAGAGATAACCGGCAACACGCAGCCGTTCAAACGCATCTTCGGACTCATGGTCCATGGCGCGGCCTGCGCGCTCAGATGTGCGGGTGGTTTCAAGCTCGGCAATCACTTCTGCAACCGTCGCCGCGTTACTCTCTACTGGGTTGGTGATGTCCTGATCACCCAGAGAACGATAACGCTTGCCGTCCTTGGCAAAATACAGGTCAACCAGCGGAATGCCTTCACGCTCAATATAACGCCAGATATCGATCTCACGCCATGAAAGCAGCGGATGCACACGGATATGCATCCCTTCTTCATGCGGTGTCGCATACTGGTCCCAGAACTCAGGAGGCTGGTTCCGGATATCCCATTTGTGGCTGGCACCACGTGGGCTGAACACACGTTCTTTGGCGCGCGTACCCTGTTCATCACGCCGAATACCAGCAATAACACCCTGCAGCTGATGCTTTTCAATCATGGCGGCAAGTCCAGCCGTTTTACGAGCGGCGGAACGCGCAGCAGGCGGAAGTGAAGGGTCCATTTCCTCTACGGGTGGGCATGTTCCAAGCAGCAGCTCCAGATCCCACTTCTTGGCGTATTCATCACGGAACGCATACATTTCCGGAAACTTTTTGCCCGTATCCACATGCATAACCGGAAACGGCACACGGCCAAGAAAGGCTTTTTTGGCAAGCCAGACCATAACATTGGAATCCTTGCCCAGCGACCACAACATGGCCAGAGGGCGAAGCTTGCGATAGGCTTCCCGAAGAATAAAGACGCTTTGCGCCTCAAGCTGATCAAGATGGTCCATGTTACGATCAAAACCCGTTTCTAGAAAAATAGATGTGAACCCGTAGAGGCCAGAAAATATCCATCACACAGCCGTATGGATACCACACTCTGTTTTGGAATGACCTGCCCAACGCCCGGCACGGGCATCTTCACCATCACCAACAGGGTGGGTACAGGGCCCACAACCAATGGAAAGATACCCTTCAGCCACCAGAGGATGTGGGGGCAGGCCTCGCCGCGCCATTTCCTCGGTAATGTCTTTGCCTGTCCATGCTGCCAGTGGATTGAGCCGAACCTGACCATCAGCTTTTTCTTCCACCACCGGGAGTGCCGCCCGGGTTGCTGCCTGACCACGCTTGCGGCCCGTCACCAAAACTGCAAAGGGCAGGGAGGCCGCATCAAGCGGCTCAACCTTACGCAATTGGCAGCACGCATCAGGATCAAACGCCCACAACTCTCCTGTAGGATCGCGTTCTTTGAGAGCCGCAGGCGAAGGCTTTACATCCTGCACATTAGTGAGCCCCAGGAAACGGGCCAGTTCTGCCCGATACGCCAATGTTTCTGGAAAATGTTTACCTGTTTCTAGAAACAACACCGGCATATCCGGAGCGGCTTCCGCCACAAACGCCAAAAGCAAGGCAGACTCAGCCCCAAAGGAAGAGAGAACCGCAATTCTATCTTTCAGAAGCAGAGACGCTAACCGCAAAAGTTTTACAGGATCATCTTCTTCTGCACGCAGAGCGGAGAGAACCTGTGGTTCAACAGACATAAAAGCACTTTCCAGAAAAAGCCAATGATTGCCGTGTTTGGCCTCAATTACACACGAAAACAGGCATCTTCAAGGACAATTCACCCCACTGGAACGCGAAATTTGCATTCAAGCTATTCACAACCCTCAAGGCATCTTTCGTCAAGCGCCATGAACCACGCTGAATTTCCGTGATACATACCGCATCCTTGGGATGTATCCCCCAATCACAACCAGCAATAATTTTGCGGCCTTGAGGCGGCTTATGTCCAGTTCTGACATCCCACTACACAACCCGTTCAGTCTGGCGTTGATGGAAGAGACATGGACAGCGCGCCAGACGGTTTCAAGCCACAAGAAGGATGTTAAGCTTACAGAAGGAAGAAACCTGCGCCACATCATTTAGTTGGCATAATATATCTTATGCGATTTTTATGCCGCCGCTATTATGGGCTTGGAACTGCAATATCGGATTGCTCAGGATGATTTCGACCGCACACTTTCTCTCACCATGTCAGTGTGCGGTCACCTCTGCTTTTCTAACGCGACAATCTGAAAAAATCTGACCCCGAGTTACTGTGCTGGTGGTTTAGGATTGTCACGACGGAACAAAGCCCACTCCTCCATTACTGTTCCGTCCGGCAGATGGCAAAAGTTCACTTGCCCTTTCTTGTCGTCATGCTGGGCAGTCAGAGTGCCGCCTTTCTTGGTACAATAGAGTGTTGCCGGGTTCGGCATCCGCAATGGACGCACCCGTTGCGTGGAGCGGTCCTCGTGATGTGTCTGACAACCAGCCAGAGCGCCCAGCGTGCATGCCATCAGAGTTACCCGAGCGGCGTGTTGAAAAATCTGCTTCATGACCTAATTATCCTGTCTAATTCTTGCAGAATGGCTCGGCCAAAAGCAGGTTTCTTCCCCCCGCTCCTATTCCGACCTGTATGGCTTGTTGTAGGCATAAGTTTCGGAAATTGTCATGCCTGTTCTCAACGCCATGCATAGACACCCTCCTTCACAACCCACACAGCAAAAACCTGAATGCAGCGGGAGAAATATTTGTGTGGGAACAAACCAAAGCGTTAGACTAAGTTCCCCCCAATAATCGGCTAAAACACCAATTAGATGTGCTCATTAGCGCTATATCTAAGCACCTGAAACGGGAACTTGGAGCCCCAACCATCAGCACAGAGACAGAGATAAAAACCTATCTTAAATCTGGCGCAAAAAATCCTCAGCTTACCGTGACTGATTTTTAGAGGCGCCGCCGCGCTCAACGGAAATACCTTTTACAGCCCTCATCTGCCGTGCTGGCATTCATGCTGCAAAGCAGATATGCTACGATCTCCAAATCATAAAAAAATCTGGTTTCTCACATGCCTGATGGTTCTTCCCCTGTTTCCCGTCCCTCCTCCGCCACGGCTGCGCCTGACGCAACCGGCGTTGATATCCGTCATGACTGGACGGTAGCTGACATTCAGGCCCTGCTAGATCTCCCTTTTCCGGAACTGATGTTTCGTGCTCAGACTATTCACCGCGCTTTTTTTGACCCAACCGATATCCAGATCTCTACTCTGCTTTCCATTAAAACAGGCGGTTGCCCTGAAGATTGCGCTTATTGTCCCCAAAGCGCCCGGCATGAAAAAAGTGTAAAAGCGGACCGTCTGATGGCCGTGGAAAATGTGCTGGTAGAAGCCCGCAAGGCACGGGATGCCGGAGCCAGCCGCTTTTGTATGGGGGCGGCCTGGCGTTCACCCAAGGAGCATGATCTGGAAACCGTGTGCGCCATGGTGGAAGGTGTAAAAGAACTTGGGTTGGAAACGTGCGTGACACTAGGCATGCTGGATTCTGGACAAGCCGGAAAACTCAAGGATGCCGGCCTCGATTACTATAACCATAACCTTGATACCTCACCGGAATTCTACGGGGAAATTATCAGCACCCGCACTTACCAAGACCGGCTGGACACGCTTTCTCATGTGCGGGACGCTGGCATCAATGTCTGTTGTGGCGGCATTGTTGGCATGGGTGAAAACGAAACAGACCGTGCTGGCCTGATTGCAGCCCTCGCTACTCTCCCCACGCACCCTGAAAGCGTACCCATCAATTTGCTGGTACGCGTAAAAGGTACACCCCTAGGGGAAGCTGAAGAAATTGATCCGCTGGATTTTGTGCGGATGATTGCTGCTGCGCGTATTAGCATGCCAAAAAGCAGGGTGCGCCTTGCCGCAGGTCGTGAAAATATGAGCGATGAAACCCAGACGTTGTGCTTTCTGGCCGGGGCGAATTCCATTTTTTATGGAGAACGCCTGCTGACCACTCCTAACCCCCAGGCGCAGCGTGACCGTCTTCTGCTTGATCGTCTGGGTATGCACACTACGGGTATTGGTCTGGACTCTGCTCAGGCCTGAGCAGAATCTGAAACCGGAAAATAATGACGTATTCTGTAAAGGAAATGTTCCTC
>VNJO01008243.1:0-27512 GCA_008042535.1 Drosophila tani
GTAGCACTCCTCGTCGACCACGCCCTTCTTGTGCAGGTAGCGCCAGGCGGCGTCCAGGTGGCCGCCATCGCAGCCCTGCTGGCGGCGCGTGCACGAGAGTATGTTCTGGGGCGAGAGCTGAACGGCCTCCTTGCCCTTGCTCTGGATGGCGAAGCGATCGCTGGCCACCGAGGTGGTGGACAGCACCCAGGAGGAGCCGCACCAGCCCTGGTCGGGCACCTGGGAGATGTAGCTGGACCACTTGTCCACCGCATTGAAGGCGGAGGGCAGGCCGTTGGTGGGATTGGTCAGGCGGGACATGGCCTTCACGCGGTATGTGGGCTCCTTGGTGCCCAGTCGCAGGCGCAGTCCCTCGGCGTATTTGCGTCCCCACCACTCGTCGTACTTGCGGGCAGACCAGCCCAGGTGATGGATAGAGTTCACGCCGTTGATGAGCTCGTGGTCGGTCAGGCAGAGCTCCGTGTCGCACTGCACCCGGCCGCCGTCCAGGCAGCGGCACTCGTTACAGTTGTCCCACGTGGTGTTGAACTTGGTGAAATAGATGCCGTGGTGCAAGCAGGTTGTAATGGGGTCGGACTCGCCAAAACAGAAGGAGCGGTAGTCGGGACAGCAGTCGCTGGCATCGTTGCGATCGCAGAACTCATCGCAGTAGCAGAGAGTGGCTGCAAGGTGGAAAGGTAAGGGAGCCATCAGAGGAAGGAATAAGGTGAGTTTAAAGACGGTTAAAAAATATAGAAAAATCAGGGAGGATGTATATAATTTAGTACTATATTTTTAAATTATTTACTACCAAAAACAGAATATTTAAATATTAATTTTTAACTTCGGCAATGGGGACTTTGAGTTACAGAAGATCTATTCCATTTCCTTGTGAAATTAAAATATAATGCTTAGATTCCAATCATTTCTACACAGAGAGAATTTTTTTTTTTAATTTTTTCAATTAATGCCCCAGTCTATTTGTTCTTACTTTGAGATGATTTTTACTCGGTTTGAGTACAATTTTTAAGATCATAAATACTCATATTGAAAATTTTACTACGTTTTTGATGAATTTTATGCTAAAACTGAGACAAATTTTACATGATTTAATAACAATTCGTACTCAAAATATTTGAAGAAGTATATACATATGTATGTATTTTTAAGAATTTCTTTATGTTTAATCACATTTCTTTATTCTAATTACTTTAACAGAACCCCAGACTTTTATTACCATTAAGACGAAATCGGAATTAATGAAGAATTTCTTTATATTTAAAAACATTTCCTTAATCTTAGTACTTAAACAAAAACCCCAGACTTTTATTACCATTATGACAAAATCGTAATTAATGAAGAATTTCTTTATATTTAAAAACATTTCCTTAATCTTAGTACTTCAACAAAACCCCAGACTTTTATTACCATTATGACGAAATCGGAATTAACGACTAATCTCTCAGAAATTGCTTTGCTGAATTCCTATAATATATACTCACTTGAGATAGGCAGCGAGCAGCCGTCGTGGCGCTCCTTGCAGCAGGTGTTCCGCTGGGCGCAGTAGGGACCCGGATAGTCCTGCCTGAGGGTGTGATCGAAGGCGCTGGCCACGCCCATCAGCAGGGCCAGGAGGCCCATCAGCTGGGCGCTCTTGATCGTCATGGCGTCGACTTTTCAGCAGCAACTAAAGCGAAGTAGAACGAGGAATTCTCGATTATTCAAATATTTACTCGATGCTTATCATAATATAAGTGAATCTAGATAAGCGTTCAGCGATTTGTCAGCAATTAGCCCGTCACGAAATTCCGCACATCGCGCATACGACCCGTGCAACATGGCCAAAAAATTAGGCAAATGAGTGATAACCCGTTCGTTCGGTTGGGATAATTAATTTGTACATCTCTCGGATACGGGCTACGGTCTACGGGCTGTGGTCCTCATCAGAAATTCTCTGACCGTGCACAGACGGGCAGAACAGTTAACAGTTAGCCCCGCTATATATATTGCGATGACGCCAGCTCCGATTAGTTGGCCGAATCCGCGATCCACGAACCCTGTCCACCGCGGTCTAAACAACAAACGTTTCTTTTCCCCCACTTTCTGGCCATTCTGTTTTTGTATTTTTCGATTCGGCAACAAATTTAAATTTGCGCACACACCAAGCCAAACGAAAAGCGAAAAGTTCGAAGACTCACTCGAGTGTGAGGAAGCGCCCCTTTATTTCATGTTTTTTGGCGTTTTAATACGTTATTTGTTTGGTTCTGATTCTGATTCTGAAGCTGAAACTTGTTTATCTTTGAGAGCACAGCGCAAAGCCGAGGTTTCATAAATAAATGCAAATTGCAAATAGATTTTCCTGTTTCGCCTGCTCGGTTCGTATTTTCGTCGGGAATTTAATTAACAGAAGATACTTTCTGAATCACGAGTGGCTGTGGCCAAACACACAAAGGTCTCTCGAAGGTGTTCAAACATTCTCCCCACCCCTTTTATTCGGTTCTTTTTTTCATTTTTTTTTGCTAATGCTGAACCCGTTTTTAATTTAGTGATAATTAATTTGAAAGTTTCGGGTTGATAATTAATTGCCAATAAAGTTTTGGCGTGAATTTAATTGAATTGTAGTTGGTGTCTGTGAGTTCTCTGACGAAGCTCTATTTTGGGAAACAAATATTTGTCCAAGCCAAGCTGGTAAATCGCTCAACTTTGTTTGGAAACTGAACTCCAAACAATATCTCCTGCTTGCTGACACAGCAAGTCTGGTAAACAGAACTGGCGACCACTCCACTCGGGAATCTTTTACCCCGCACGCAATACTAACATTTTGATAACTTTGCACAATTCCGCACTTTATGGCCAATAATGGGTTTTTGCTTTGGTTTTTTTTTGCGTTTTTTTTAAGTTCGAATTTGGTACGAATTTAGTTTTATTTAATTTCTTTATCGCGCTGTTCCTACTCCGATCGCGGCTCGCTGTTGACTGAATTCAGTTAGAATTATGGGCCACCACATAACGTAGCTGCTTCTGTTATTGTTGCGGCCGCTGCCGCTGCTGCTGCTGCTGCTGCTTCTAGCAGAGCTGCTCTGCTCTGCTCTGCTCGATCCACAGTGTAGGTGGGCTGAAAGGGAGGGATGAAGAAAGCGCTGGCTGGCTCGCTCTCCCGCTGTTACTCTTACTGCCGCTGCCACTGCCACTGCCACTGCGGCGTATACGTCATGGGCAGCCGTATCTGATGGGCCAACAGAACGTACCGAATCTGAAGGTATTTCGGGGGCAAAGTGTTTGCCCGAATTTGGCAACTGGCGGCGGAATGAAAGCAGCTTCTGTGGTAAAGTATGTGGGTGGATATATCTCAATTTGCACATCGGCAAGGTATGTCCCCCCTCAGAGAGAGGTTGAAGATCATCTCGAACCACATTCCTCGGCCAATTTTTCGTGCGCAGTTTGTTATTGTTTGCTCTTATCTGGCCCCCAAATTGATAAGATATTACGGTATGATAATTGGGCCCAATTCGGGTTCAAGGCCTCCAAACCAAACCATAATCGAATCAAATTAAATTGGCCCAGGCATGTCTTTATTTTGGCAAAGCGCAGTGTGCGAAATTGATATTGATATTGATAGCATATCGATGGAAGGCATCTGCTCTGATTTCCCGGGACATATCTCCCTCGTCTGGGGCATGCGATCATCGCTAATCTGTCTGGTATTTCGCTTGGTGAAGCTCCAGCAATTATCATTAAGAGCTTTGCAATTGCAAATTGTCTCCAGTTAACTGGCCTCGTCATCCTCACCCGGATGATGATCCAATTCGAGCATTTCCATTACGCAGAAAACAAACAACCTTTATTTGTTTATCGATGAGAGGCCCACTGAGTCGGGGGGTAAACTAATCCAAATAGCTCCTAACCAAAATGATTCACAACACTTCCTATTTATTAGCTCTTAATATTGGAAACTATGCAGTGAATCACATTAGAAATAAGCCAAAATATATTGGGAAAGCCAATCCCGCTGGCTGAATGGGCTACAAGTCGGGCCTCGATGTGTGAAATAAAGCCATCAGACGACATTAAGTCGCTCCGTCGCCCGACGCGATTTGCATGGCATTAAACTTGAGTTTTACGACCGATTTCTGTCCGCTCCGAGCCAAATTACGATCTCTGGTCGAGCGCGGACAAAGAGATGGATGGAAACCAGAGCGAATGTGTCGCCAAAAGCGGTTTTTTTTTGGTAATTTCCCTTTCTCCCTGTCCATTAGCTCATAATCCCGCTAAGCTGACAGGCCTTGGATAAGAAATGTGAAAAAAGAATGCCAGGGATGTCGTAGATAAGACAAAGATTTGCAAAAGGAACTTCTATACTATAACTTTATAATAACTAGCTTATCTGAGGGGAATTTTAATGGCATGAGTAATCTTGGAATATTTAAATTCTAATTTTTGGTATTAAATACTGACTGACTAACTCTGGTGACAGCACGACAACTGCACTCCGGCACTCGTCACTCGGAATGTGTAATGTTCCCTTCATGCGAACTATCGACGTGAGAGACTGATGACAATCTCTGGGGCCAGGTAATAATGAAGTCATTAAACACGCCCGAGTGCCTGCCTTATCATCGCGAATGCCTGACTTGAGCCGGTCAATCAATTAGCGAGTATTTATACATAATTATGCCACCATTTAATTGGCCCCTGATCAGCATTATTTGTGCGCGCGACGGCTATGCTGGCTATTTTGTGGCCAAAAGGCGTTTTTTATTGATATTCCGGCTGTACGCACTCGTACGCTCCGATAGATTGCTGGCATTCCGAAGCCTTTATGTCATATTATTGGCTTTGTACCTGGAATCGGACGAGGCGGAAGACCGATTCGACACTCTGGAAAGTAGTTCAAGAACAGCGCTAACCAATGCCAATCCCACCTGCCATGTAACTTCCTTATCGCGGATGTTATCGAT
Source organism: Drosophila tani (assembly GCA_008042535.1). NCBI lineage: Eukaryota > Metazoa > Arthropoda > Insecta > Diptera > Drosophilidae > Drosophila > Drosophila tani. The sequence continues at coordinate 4,938 of VNJO01008243.1, forward strand.
ACGATTTACATTGTTCAAATTTTGGGGACAGATTCATGGGGTTTCGTCATAGCGCCAACCCAGCGATAAGTGGGCTGCGAAGCGACCTAAAAGTGTGGAAACTATGGCCATAAATCGGGAGATTCCCCACATGAAAGCCTCGGTATTGTCTAGGAAGTTGGCGATTGGAATTTTAATCAGCCCGCTCCCTGTCTCTATAGAGATTCCACTTCGCATTCATAAATATATATAGAAATTTCTTTTGCTATTCCAGAGGCTATTTACAGAATTTAATAACTGTGGTTAATCGTTTCCGAAACGAATGAATTGCTAAGTAAATATACCCCGAAAGAATGCATAAATATTTGGCAGAATTCATTGAGGGTTTCCAAGACATTTTCAGCCATCCATAATCAATTTGCTGATCATTAAAAAAGTGTATTTATTTTTACGGTCTGTCTTTGTTTATGTGCAATGGCGAATGGGAATGTTGAACTTGTTTGCCGGGGGAAATTTAATTAATGGAGTGTAAGCCCGAAGGAATTTCGCCTTTCTCGGGGTCACTAGCTGAAACTGCAACCTTGATCAGATCGATTCAGCGAATATTTTTCGGCACGGTTCCCGTGAATTGCACTTGAAATAGAGGTCTCTGTTTGGCTTTGGATGTTTTCACAATTACACGGAATTTTCGCTTAGGTATGCCAGGAATTTTTCTCTTTATTTTGGATCAATGTGTCTTCAAGGTCTCCTCTGCCGTTTGGCACGCAATATTCGCATCAGCTCGATTCCGTGGAATGCTGGTCAAGTTCCAGTGACGAAATCGATCCGACTTGTCACCAGTCATGGGGGGAAGTGGAACTTAATTAATTTCAGTGTGTAATTTGGATAGCGTCGGCAGCCACAAACATCTCATCGATGGGGGAAGAGGTCAGCGGGCAATAAAAGACATCTACATACTCTTATTTTTTTTGGCATATTTTTGTTTAATATTTCAAATAGTCGATTCGTTTCAATTATTCCACCAATTGTCGGGCGTCAAGTGCAGGGCGTTTGTTTTGTTTTATGCAATTTAAATGCTATTTGACATTGAAAGCGAATTATTATATTAACAAATAAACAAAGAGAGAGAGAGGTGTCGGGCATATTAAATGCCGCCGCAATTGTTTATTCGCCTTAGAATTTTATTTATGCGAGTGCAGACCAAGTGCTTGGAATTTGACAGTTTGACAATTGGTTTATTGTGGCTCAGCAGCAGCTGCTTGTTAGCCAATTTATTGATCGGCTTCGATTCCAGATTTGTTTCCGGGTGCAGTTCCACACCTCCATTGTGGGTTTTATTGCGCCTTTCCATTGTGTGCAGTTACAGTTTACGATCCCGATTTATTTGGCTTTTATATCGAATCATATCAGCGATTATACGATCCAATAGCAGCTATTTGGCTATTTATAAGAGTTATTTCACGGGCGATTGGAAAGCCAGCCAAGCGGCCAAGCGGCTAATTTTAAAACATTAGCAAACACTCTTGACCCACGCCATTGTTTAATGAGTTTGGAACACTCACCGCTGGCTGGAGGATATTTGTGTGTGTATTTCTGATAATCGCCAGCCGAGCAGAGCATAATTTACACTATAATTTCGAGGGAAATGCTGCTAATCGAAAATGGATTTTGGATTGAGGCCTTGAGATGTGTGCTTCAGGGATTATTACTTATTCTGGTCACAGTAGAACTCATATCTGCCCGGAATCACCTGTTTCTATCACCTGTTCGCTGCGCATTATATTCCAAATATTTCCCTGTTTATTCCTGCCATGTTTATTAAAGATCGAAAAGCAAATAAAGCTAGATGTTTGGATTTTTCGCCTGTTACGTATCGATCTGCTTACGTATTTGCATTGCTTCCACCCAGCTGGCTGAGAGAGATACACGGAATGAAATTGTTTTTCTTTAGTGTTGTTTCTGCCTTTGCCCATTGTTGATAATTAATAATTCGCTCATCGGCTCATCGCCAGCGATTCAATTCTCGGGCTGCTGCCATATGTAAGCTTCTATATTTAGGCGTCTTATTAGCGGCAGTGCAGGTGTACCCCTAAAAAGTTGCACTCGAGTGCTCCCACACACACCTCGTATTACTGCCGTTTTTTTTGGGATGTTTGCAGTGATTAGTAATTATTGTACTTGACAGACATCAGCACGGGTCTCCTAATTAGGCGGTTTGTCAATCAATGTTCACATTTATCATCGAAAAGCCATAACTTGGAGAGCTAACTAGAAATGCATGCATTATATAAATTATAATTTATAAACCAATTGCGAGATCAGATTTTCTCAAGGCTGTTCCGTAAGTCGTAACATATTGGTTGGGAGAACAAGGCCCTCAAGCATTGTATAGCGAGACCTAGCCCAATCTTCACCTCTCGCACTTATAGGCTATCAGCGAGCGGCCTACCACTCGGCCAGCGCCAGAACCAGTTGGGAATCGTAGGGGTCGCTGTTGGATATATTTACTGATAGCAGCGCGCTCTCTGTTATTCCAACAGCAGCACTGTTAGCTCCACTGACGGGCTCCACCAGCGAGTGGACGATTTTTAATGGGCGCTTTCCTTGGCGCTGATTTATGGTCGCCGGCGCGGTCTTGTGTGTTTATTGTGGCCGCTTTGTTTGCCGTTTAATTTTCGCTCTGCGGCTGGGCTGGCACTTAAGTTAAATGCCTCGCCATCAAGTTCCTAGATTGTTGCAGCAAAGGGAACCGAACCAAAATAAACCGAGCAGCTCGTAAAACAGTGAGCAAAATAGACAGCCTGGGATGTTTACAAGCCGGGGCCCTCGTAATAGTTTTCTGCGTTATATAATCCAAGCTATGCCGCATACGCCCCCACAGATTAATGACGTCAATTTTGGCATATCTAAATACTATATTATGGGGGATACAGGGGGAATGATGTGACTCACAGATCATTCTAAACAAATGAGTAATAGGTAAGGGAAAAATATTTGTATAGGAATTCTGGATGTAAAGGAATTGCAGATATGTATTGATTAAGACAGCAAAGACATATTTATTGATTACATTGGCATGTAGAATCGGCAGAAAAATAATAAACTTACTTTTATTCAGAGAATGCAATTGGATGCATGGGCGGACATAGCAACAAGAACCACATATGTACATATTTTCTTAGACTATTCTTGAAGCTAATTTTTTCTTTTTTGTGATTCAAGGTTTACTTGTCCTCAAATTTATATCGACTTTATTATAGATTTTAATTGCATAGTTAAACTTTATTCTAGAATATAATAGACGTGCACGAATTCTCTAATAGTTTTTGGTCTATGGACTAAAGAACAGTAGTTAACTTAAGAAAGGTAATTTTACCCTTGATTTATTATTCGTTTGACTTACTTTGTCTAGTCTTTATAAATTACAAAGTAAAGGGACTTAAAGCTTTTAAAAATATAAATAAATGATGCAGACAATACTCGATTTGAACAATTATATTAGATCTTGATTTCAAGGAAAGTCTCTTCTCAGGAAAGTGATCTGAAATGGTGTTGAAAAAAATCGTACGATCCTTTTCTGGGTAAGCCTCTTTATGGGCTGTATTAGCATTGAAAATTCATATTCTTCATGATTTCATAATAGTGTTATTATTATTTCTGGGTACTTGAATATTATAAATGATTAAATCATGGAAATATTCACAAATTCACATTTTTTACGATTGCTGTTCTGATTTATAAAATAATCAGCCACGGGTACTAAGCAATTAAATTTTGTATGGGCTGGTTTGCTGCTTTTTTTTTGTTTATTTCTTTTTTTTTCGTTCAAGATTAGTTGTATTTATACAATTAATTGAAACATATATATATTAAAGTACATTTATAATTCAAACATTTTTATTACCTCAAATAAGATAGAACTATACAAGTTCTCTGCAATCTTTAATAATGATGAGTGACATCAACAGCTCATCATATTTCGCAGCGAATATAAATTAATATATTAATCATATTAATAAATTGTTGAGAAAAGTAAACGAAAAGACAATAATAATGCATAAAATACCAGTTTAGATACAACCCGAGATATGCATAATATTAATGACGTCAATTAATTTTGACATTTATATTGGAAACACAACACATGGCTTGCGGTTAAAAAAGAGAATAAATAAAAAAGGGTAAAAATGTATGAGAAAACCAATTCCCATCCAAGCTGGGGCGGGAGTTGAACTCCCCGTTCCCCCGTGTAATTGGCCGGGATTTGCATTGGCCGACATGTGTTCGATCGTACTTATTATTAATTGCCCGGCCTGTGCTCGCGACAAATGTTTTAATTATATTGAGAGTGGTGCTGCCTTCGATACGGCGTGGCCCATATTCGACCGCCTACGGTCTCTTGGGCACCGAGCAGGCCAGTGGGACAAGTCTGGTATCTGCGATCCGCGATCTCGCCAGCCTGGATTTGGCATCGCTTTTGGCCCCGCCATCTCGTTACGAGACAATCTGAACCCGAATCCGAGTCCGAGTCCGAGTCTGAGGGTTATACAAGCGGCTTGTCTGTCTGGAGCAGAGTGGGTGTCACCCGGGGATCAGTATCTGCTGTATCTGTATCTATTCATAGCCGACTTGGTTCTAATTCTGCCTCTGATTCGCATGACGAATCTCTCTTGGCACTTTCCTCTGTACGCCAATCAACCGAAAAAGGTAGCAAATTACGGCCTAAGGCGAGAATTCTTTTGAAATTCCCCTCACAGCTGACTGAATGCTATTTGTTGGCCGTTTATTTGCCATAAACTAAGATCTTAAGCGAAGTGTTTTCGTTTTCGGGTCTGCCAAAATAGTTTTCATTTAGAACAGATGGCATTTTGAGTGCGCCGCGGCAATTACTTTTACTTTTCGTTTTTAGAATGTCTTTCGCTCAGTTTTAGAAAGCAAATATAAGCTACCTGCTACCTCTCTCTCTATATAATATATATTATATATTCTTCGCCGAAATTCCTTATGGGTTAATTGGGTTAATAAGCTGCCCGCAAGAGTCGCCCTTAACCCAAAGCTCGATCGCTTCGTGTTTGCGCTGCGACAATTGTCGCTTTCGCGGATGTTTCGGCCCGAAAAGTCATTGTCAATGCCAAGTGCGAATCACTTGGCGTGCGATGGTTACAGATACAGATACAAAGATACATGCTGTATCTGCTAGATACATGGTATGTTGATTCGCAGCTATACGATTTTATTGCGGCCTCATCCAATGTCAGTGACACTCAGTCAGTGTCAACGTCTGCACGGCGCGCGATGACGGGGCACTCGCCCGGCTTTGTATTGCCCAAAAACTGATTCATTGCGATGCCATTCAGCTACACGCTCGGATATAGATATACAAATAGGAATAGATATAGCTATGACGTGCCCCCAACGAAAGTCCAAGCCACGATCCACCTCTTTGACGCTTCGCCACCGCTCAACAATGTCGCCACAATTGCCATGTACTCATAGTTGGGGCTCGTTCCATTATTTTGCGCAGTTAGCCCAAAAACTTTGTGTGATGTTAATGGGTGATATGTCATCATAAATTAATTGCTCTTCAAATAAAAATTAAGGCAGGGCCCCCAAAAAAACAAAGGGGCAGAAGCGCACCTAAACTAAGTATCCCATAAATTAATTGACAGGCAAAAAATTTAAATTAAAATAACCACAAATGGGTGATTTTTTTGGCTGGGGAAGAGTCTGTCTTATTGATGGAAAAATGTTTACTTTGGCATACAGTAATTAATTGTAAATTAAAGCCCTTAATTTGTCTATTTAGAAAGGTTACTTTATACTTTAAAAAATATATCCATCATAGCCAAGTTAATTACTAGAACTGGCCGAACTAATAACTTAAATAATTCCCATTAAACATTTTAGAAGTTCTATTAATTAACCATTGATATATAATAATACTTAAAACAAGTACCCTTCATAGTTAAGTTGGTTCATCGAAAAAGTTGAATGAATAAACTATATAACATAAGTTACATTAAACTGGGAAACATTTAAGAAATTCTTATAAATAAAGTCTCTCCCTTAAATTAAAAGAGTTCCTTCAATCTTAAAGGTAGTTCAAACTTTATCTTTTCATAGTATTAGTAATAAATGAATTTAAACTTTAAGTTAAACTTTCGATCTTAACACGATGTGTCTAACGCAATAAATATAAGTTTTTACTTGTTGCGTTGGGATATAAACAAGCGAAATGAAAGCTCATATTAATTCCAAAAACTATGATTTAAAGCTGTTAAGAATATAATTTTTTGTTAAGAAGATTTATTTAACTTTGTGCAAATTATTTAAGAAACGAATTCTCCCAAGATTAGTTTAGGAAATTCGTTGTTCAATGCTTACTTATATTGCTTACAAAAAATTATATTTTATTTTCAACAATATACTTTACAACTAATTATGAATTTTTAATTTTATTGCTGAAAGGAAAACAAAAACCTGAAATGTAATCCCAAACCACAGTTTCAAAAGGCCTGAACTTCGGACCCAAACAGAGTCTGAATACAAAGTATCTCGTGGATAAGCAATTTCCACTGTTTTGCCTACGTCAACTAACTCAGCGATTCATTCATGAACTTTTATGGCTTTATCCGCTCTATCTATCTGTATCGGACCTGTCCGGGCTGTCACTTTCTGGACTCGGGCGTTTCACTTTGGTTTCCAAGTTCAATTAGCACTCGTTGCATAATTGAAAGTGACAATAGGCAGCCGCAGCCGCAGACGCCACCCGAGGTGCGAACTGCTAATGGGCCGCAAGTAAATACAAGATACTTACATCTTAAGGCTGAATGGAAAAGCAAATATGACCAAGCAAGCTCCAGGGCACTCCACTCCACTGTGACGTCACACAGATCCGTGTTTGCGGCGGCTGCACTCGACTCTGGCAATGGAGCGTATGATAATCGGAGGTGACGTCATTTGTCAGGCCGACGACAGCTAAGTGCATTTTCCATTTAGCGCCATTGAATCGCGCTGACTGATTGGAAGCCACCAATAGTAGTCGCCATAAATCAAAATCGATGGCAGCCACTGTCACATAGCAGCGGATCGTATTTCCCATTAAATGGCGATTAAAAAAGTGTGCATTCATCACCTGCCAAAAGGTCAGAGTTGATTGCCGAGCTGGAAGCGTGGGTGTGTTCTAGCATTTACGGCATGCCCCTCCGGCGAGACATTGTAATAATCGTAATACCCCGTAATAACCATTCGAATCAATTAAGAAAATATGCTAAGATCGGAACCAGGCGATACCTATGCCCGAAGCGTGTCAATTGCAAATGAATAAATGTGCATTCAACATATAAATATAAATAACCTTAGCCGGCGAGGCACTCGGCTAACAGTGCGTATGCGCCATATATCAGAACGAAACGATGACGAGGAGCAATTGACGGCAGAATGTAAACTGCTTGTGATGCAATTTACATTTTAATTGCCGCTTTGTGAGTTTTGTGTTGTTACCCAGGCCAATCCATTTAAATGGCGCTTTGCCTAATGACAGCGTCACGTTCCCCCGTACAGTGGGGACTGGCTAAGACATTTCCCATATGCAAATGATCAGCTTTGATCATTGATTATGCAAATATCGTAGGTAATCAAGCAGGGCTGAGGGCTCTGAAGATACTTAGCAAGTCGTAAAGTCTCTGAGAATTATGTAAATGCAAATTAGATCTACTATCGAAAGTAAAGCAAGGCAGGGCATTACCTCTTAGAGATTGAAGTCTAAAGTTATCGCGTTGTGTGTGTGCTTCACAGCCATCCCGCAAACAGAGATAGACATGACATCACCTGGACAAGACCAGTAGCTCCATGACACGCTCATTCACTCACTGGCTCACCTCACCTTCGTCAGGTGTGTGAGTTTGTTTTTGTTTGTCTTTGTGGGAGGGGGAGGTGCCGGAACTGGACCGGATTGCGTGTTTGAAAAGATGAGAACTGACAAATTTATGGGATTATCAGAGATTCAAATACCCTCCGACTGAGTTCTTCGTTACAGTTTGCTCGACTTCCCATTTAAAGGGCGCTTCCTGTCCGCATTCTGGTTAACCTTAAGGCCTAGGTGAATTAGCATATCATATACCTTTTTTTTTGCGTTGTAATACCTGACCCCTTTCAGGGGTTAAGGCCCAAAATCAAACGGAGAGTGCATTGGGAGGCAAACCATTTGCTCAAGTTCACGGTCAGTGGAGCAAAATATACACAGAACGCGAACTAGAATAACATGTTCCTCCGTCAGTGGCTAATGCCGAAAGTAAACACCGCCCGAGGAATGCCAGCTGCAGCAGATCGAAAATAAGACGCAATCCGCAATCCCCAGGTTGTCTATTTGGATTCAGATACTCGTGCACGCTGATCGATTGCATTCGTGCCTGCCTTCCTTTCTTCCTTTATGTTTTCCTCGTTTTTGGGGGAAATGCATCGTGTCGGATGCCGTGACTAGACCATCTGTATCTGGTGAAGGCATCTGCATCTGCATCTGCTTGGCGGCACCCACGAACTGCCGGCAGCGCTTTTTGGCCAGACCCGATCTTGGCCCGAACTGGCACATCCAGACTTTCTAGTGCGTTTCTATATGAAAAATGCAAGTTTAACCGAAAAAGATCTGTGATAAATGTTTGGCCGAATTTCCGCCAAGAAAGAGCCTAGCCCAGCTGGAGCTATTCTCGGGGATTACCTTTGACAGCTTTTTATCTGCCAGCAGCTTATAGTGAATGCCCGAAGTAGACCAAATATTTAAGGCCATAATCTAGGGGGATCAAGTGAAAAGTCGCAGATACAAGTCTCTAATTGACTGTTTACTCTGCCGAGTGTGTGCCGAGCCTGATAAATTAGCAAGTGCGAACTGATAGCTGTCGCTGTGGCTTCCACCTGCTGTTGTTGTTTTTTCCTGTGGGCGCACTCGTTAACCGCAAATCCATCTGATATTGATTTCCCGCCAATCCACGCATTAAATTACCATTTCAACACTGCAGTTCGAACTGGATTTGGTTATGGTTTTCCGTATGTAGTTATATAACCCGCATTCTCACCTGTCACCGCCTATCCAGTGGCCCCCAATTCGCGTCCAGATACAAAGATACACACGCGCACTTAGGGATGCAAGCTGCAGTTAGCAGTTAGTTAGCAGTCAGCTGAAATTAGCGTCAAGCTGGCCCAAAGACTGATCTGATCCGCACACGCGTTGGCTGTCGCGACAGATTGGGAACTCGGACTGCGACTGAGACTCAGCCAAGTTAACAGAGCGAGTTAGCTCGCTGTTAGCGCTTGGCAGCCGGCTGCGATTTTAGGATCGCGAAACGAAGCCGACAAGCGCCGCTGCCGACCAGCGATTTGCATTTTGCGACCGCAACGAACCCCTGAGTGCTTCCACTTTTCGCTGAGCCAACAAAACGCTGCCAAACAAGCAAATATTTCGGGAAGTTTTTGTGTGAAAAAGAGCTGCACAAATAGATTCAAAGGAAGCCAGGCCAGTGGACCGACCAGGCACGAGTTGAACTTAATTCTTAGGTGTTTATCTCTGGAAATGTATCTTCCGTGAATTTCTGTATAATTTGTTTGGAGTCTATGTAAAGTAAAGGTGTTAAAATTGCCAATAAAATATAAATTTAAAAAGTTGTTTGAAATAATAGATTTCAGACATAATATAAAACTACATATTTATGAAAACTTTCCTTTTCTTTCGCTGCCTTTACCTAGAAATAAGGCCATGAACTTTATTCTTGAATGTTTATCTCTTGAAATTTACCTACTGTAAATTTCTATAGAATTTATTTAAAAGTGATCAACAAAAAATACAAATGAATTAAATAAGAGCATTTATATAGGCCTTTTTAAATGTTTTTTCAAATCAATTATCGGTAAATTAAATTCGTAAGAAAACTTTGCTTTTCTTTTGCTGCATTTACCTAGAAAATAAAGGCTATGAATTTAATTTTTATATGTTTATCTCTTGAAGTTCACCTGACTTGAATTTGTAAAGAATTGTTTTGAAGTCTGGCTGAAGTCAATGTGTTAGAAATTAATTGAATAAGAGCATTTAAATAGGCATATAGCATAATAGCTAAATAAAAAATTTAGGTAAACTTTGCTCTAATTTCACTATTATGATTATTAAAAAATTAAGGGTATACCTTTTTTTGGTTTGGAAATTATAAATAACAAATAAAATAAAATTTCAGAAACGTTCATATTTCTTAGCTGGATTTGATCGGTATTTTATATGAAATGAATATTGTTCAGTCAAAAAATAATCAATTAATCTATTATATAAAAAGATCATATACAATTTACAAATATATAAAAATGTCATATAAGATTAGCAAAGACAATATTTATTTTAATTATTTCCAACCCACCTTTTAACACTGAATACTCTACAATTTCTGAATAAATTAAAGATTAATACATGTTTTTTCCAATGTTTCTTTTTTGTGCGTGCCAAGAGTTATGAAGTTGTTAATGCCGCTGGGGCAAGGACACTGCCTTGGCAAAACGATCCTTAATTGCGTAAGCTGCAAATAAAAATTAAGCTTAATTGTTTGGAAGCTGCGCCTTCGCCTCACTTCATGTCAAGCGCATTTAAATAAATTCTGTGGAATGAGTAACCAAACAACAAGCAAAACAATTGCAAGTCAAAGTCGGCGACTGCGAGTGAAGGAGGTGCTCCACATGCGTGTGTGGGAGTCTATATGCCGCTCCGATATATCCCCCAGCCACTGGCCATGCCAGCAGCGCTTGAACCTGACATTCAGCGAATTCATATTTATTCGCCGCCACATGCGGCACTGACAGCTCTCTGCTGGCGAAAAAAAATCGATGTGATCGCTCAACGCAATGTGTATCTGTATCTCGGTCTGTATCTGTCTCCGTCTCTGTATCTGTATCTGTATCTGCAAGTGCGACCGTGTCTGGCTGATGCGTTTTTAATTGAAGTCAATTCGGCAGACAGTCGGGCTGGACAGATGCAATAAATTATGGAAGTAGAGTCAATTTGATTATTGATTTCTCGCAAGTGCCCCCCAGGAACCAAGAACCATAAGTGCTTTTTAAATACTCTATTTTTTAACCATTCTTACGAATGGATCGCCTAGCCATTATTGAGTGTCGCAGAGAGTGGGGCCATCGCCAATACAGCCGGCATAGGCCATCATGTGGGGAATGGTGCTTTGCTGCATGACTCCGGAGAAGAGGTGGCTCTGGGGGCCGGTGGCAAAGACGCCCACATCCTCGCCAGCATGGACGCCAATGTTGCCATGGATGTAGCTGGGATGAATGAAGCCTGGAAGGGGAAGGGTAACAGGGTTACAAATAAAGTAAAGTTAGTTATAGAGGAGCCAACACTCACCCTCCTTCTCAATCTTATCGGAGATATCGTAACGCTGGCCCGTGCCGTCCAGGTACTGCTCCGTACCCACGGCATAGTTCAGAGTGGCGTACTTCACCCCATTCACATCAGTGTCGTGGTGGTTGAGTCCCAGGATGGGGGTGCCTCGGCCGGGATAGCCGGAGATGGTCAGTGGATGGGCGTGGTCGGAGGTCACAACGATCAGGGTCTCATCGGGATTGGTCATGCCAACGGCCTCCTGCACAGCCTGCTCCAGTTGCAGGGTTTCGTCCAGCGAGTGGGTCGGGGAGTTGAAGTGATTGCCGTAGTCGATGAGGCCGCCCTCGATGAACAGGAACCAGCCGTCATCGTTCTTGCTGACCATCTCGATGGCCTTGCGGGTCATCTCCGTCAAAGTGGGCTCCTCCTTGGGATCGGCCAGCTTGTGGAAGCTCATAACGCCCGAGCGGAAGGTACCGATCAGGCTGCTGATCCTCGAGGCGTTCACGCTCAGCAGCTGGTCGCGGTTGTAGACTAGGACGCCGCCGTCGTGGAGTCCCTGCCAGCGGCCTAGCAGGTTCACTCCGTCGGAGCGCTCGCCCTTCTTGCCGAACGGATCCGTCATGGTGTTGGGCATGAACTTGCCAATGCCGCCGCCCAGCATCACGTCGAAGTTCCTGCCGGGTTTCTGAGTGATCAGCTGGGTGGCGATGTCCGTGCAGGTGGCCGGGTCGTTCTTGCCCTCGCCGTACGTCACGATATCGGTGTCGCACTCAAAGAATCGGTTGGTTGTCTTGGCATAGGCACCCGACGGACTGGCATGGGTCAGCGTGGTGGTGGTCACGATGCCCGTGGACTTGCCGGCATTCTGGGCCCACTCCGCGATGGAGGTCAGGCGGTTTGCGGGATCCTCGCTACCACTGCAGTTGTTGAAGTTCACGGCAGCCGTCACTCCGAGGGCCACGATGTTGGTCTTGACGCCGCACAGGTAGGCGGTGGCCGTGCAGGCGGAGTCGGGCACCTGGGCGTTGGAGCAGTAGGTCTGCAGAGGGGTTGAAATATATTAGATTTAAGTACAGGAATCTTAAGTGCTTATTAGTATATTTTAGTCGAATGAAAGAGCTGTCTAAAAGTATGCTATGAATTTCAGAATCGAATTTCAGCGACCGTGTGATCGCGCATTACAGCACAATTCAGCGCTTTACAGCAATATCCGATAATTAGCATCGATCTGTTATTCTTTCGCGTTCTGATAAATTCACAGGACGACAGAAATCCGATTTGCTTTACGATAAGTTTATCTGGTAATTATCTTTTTCGGACAGGATTCATATCAAATCGTTTACTACCAAAATTAATACTTTTCTGGTAGCAATTTGCTCGATATTGTTTAACTTTAAATACTTTAAAAACGAACTAATTTTAAAACTATTCATAAAAGTGTTCAAAAGTAAGGATTTCTTTTAAAATTTTGACTGTTTCGTAAGTCTTTACTATTTCTAGCATCCTTTTAGACAAATTTTCAATTTAGTTCAAAAGTAAAGAAATAACTCCTTGCTAAATCTTACAGATAATGAGCCTAACACATCTCTCAAAATTTAAATCTTCAATATATCCTTGCACTCACCCTGCTTAGACCGGTGTATGGGAACTTCTCGAAGCTCAGTGCATCCTCCTCGCCGGGGTTTCCCTTCAGCTGGCCTTTGTGGATGCGGGCGGCCGCCACTGTGGACAAGGACATGCCGTCTCCGAGGAACAGGATCATGTTCTTGGCCTTCCTCTTATCGACTTGCGGCTGCTCCAGTCTCCTGGCAAGCTCCTCGTGGGCCAGATCATACCAGAACTGGGCGTTCTTCTCCTCCTCGGGTCCCTCCTTGTTCTTGCCCATGGCATTGGGATCGATGAGATTGCCCTCGCGGGTCTGGGCCTTCACAACAGTCTCCGCGCCTCCAACCAACTGCCTTTGGTTGTGGATCTCGGACACTGGAAATGGGAATGATTCCTTTGAGATTCTGGGTATGTGTGGATCCCATTTCACCACCACTCACTGTCCATAGATGCAGCCATGGAGACGGCCACGAGCGCGCTTAGCACCACGATAATCCCGACGACCTTCGTCATTTTGGTCAGATGTGTAGTTCGCTTGGAGTTAGCAATTGAACTGATCCCAGGGCTCTTCCCACGGCCTTTTATTAACCACTTGAGTCGGCTTTATCTGGCCTGTCATATCTTCATGGCATAATCCTCTAGCTCTAAAGTCTCCCAAAAAGCTCCGTTTATGGTTTGGTGTTTGCCCAGTCTTTTGCCATTATGGCTTTATGATTATATTGGGGGATCTTTCCGGCCGAAAGGCCCGGCTACCAGTCCGAGGACCTGGACCAATAGAGAGCTGGCTGAAGCGATAAACGAACACGCTTCGGGCTCTGGAGGTGGTGGGCACGGCACCCCGAAAGTTGGGACCGCGAAAAGCCTGACCCTCCACCCCACCACTCCCAAGGTGAAATCAGGGGTGGCAGGTGCTAAATTCCACATGAGTTCGCCACCATAAGCATGACCACTAAAAATATATAGGTATTATATCTTGGGTAAAGAGACACGCTGACGTGACGGTTCCTGAATGATAGCAGACACCGGGGCTGGGGCCTATTGGCCCTATGAGTGCCATGAAAGGTATTATACAATTCATCAGCCATCAGCGTTTACCCAAGAGCTTGGCAACTATTGCAAAGTCAGCAAATTTCTCTGACCGGTCTCTGCCGCCACACGCACAGAATGTTAAGATAAGAACCAGTGCGTTCAATTTGGAATATTATTTTATCTACTCAAGATGTACTTAAGATTTAAAACTTATATTATAAATATATATATTTTAGTCAAAGTTTTCTTTATGTAATATTAGAAACCTTCAAAATATAAGTAAAATTATAATTAGATATACATATGTCTTACTTATGAAAATATAATACAAACTTATCAATTTATTGCTTGCCCACCACTGATCGAACGAATAGGGAAAGTGTCAGTAAAATTGCTCGGAAAAAGAGTTGGAAATCATTATATATTTTCATAGGAAATATGTTCCAATACTAAAGAGATATTTGTCCCTAAAAATGGTAATACTTTAAATTTATTCAAGCAATAATTATTAAATTAAACCACTGTTAAAAGTTGACATTTTCATATTAAAAAACAAATACTCTCTATAGAAAATCGCGATTTTAGGTTCACTGCTGGATTTTTTATCTTTTATGATATCAGGGCGGTACAGACCCCTAAATAAAGCTACATAATAAAACACAGTTTGAAGAGATCTTAAAGCAATCTACAATACAGGTCTGTTGGGATCAAATTGAAAATTAAATTCAATCTTTCTTGAAAAGTAATAGTATTCTTATATCGTCTACGAATTTGAGACGAACATAAATATTGACTAAATAATTTAAGAGTTTTTTCCTAAAATTTTGTAATTAAAACTCAAAGTTTAAGTTGGTAAAAAATGTTTAATTAAATAAATAATTAATAATATTATATTCTTAATAATACCAGTAAGATGAAAAAGGCTTCAGTTATAAGACTCTTTTTAAAATTCAAACTAGCATTAAGATTCCAAGTATCTTAAAACATTTTTATTAAAGACACAAATACAGGCACTGCTGATTATAAAAAGTAAACATTTTTTAATCAGTAAAACAAGTCGTAAGCATTAGTTAATCATTATCTTTTAAATGTCCCACGCTGTAGTCTCCTTAAACATTTGCTTAAACCAAATGAAATTTCCCCCAACAAACAATTAACACACGAAGATTTCAAATTGCTGAAATTTAATTAAAGACCTGAATGCAGAGTCTTGGTGAATAATACAAAACATATGCTTGGAGTACTAGGTACACTTTGGCATCGTCATCCTTGGGGGTTGTTTAGCTCTTCCTGAGTCTTGTCAATGGATTTCCCTCACATCACTTCTCATCACTGCTAATCGCACAGCTTCTTCCCGCTGCCGACGCAGGAGGCATAGGCCATCAGGTGGGGAATGGTGCTCTGCTGCATCACGCCGGTGAAGAGGTGGCTCTGCGGACCAGAGGCCCAGATGCCCACATCCTCGCCGGAGTGCACGCCCTGTTCCTTGGCAATGTAGCTGGGCGCAATGGCGTTGTCGGGGCCCAGGATGTCGTCCAGGGGAATGCGCTGCCCGGTCTCGTCCAGATACTGGTTGGGACCAGCTGCGTAGTTGAGCACGGCGTACTTTACGCCATTCAGATCAGTGTCGTGCTGATTAATGCCCAGAATGGGGGTTCCACGGCCAGGATAGCCGGCAATGCTGACAGCGTGACCGTGGTCAGCGGTCACCACAATCAAAGTGTCCTCGATGTTTGTGAGATCCCGGGCCAGTTGAATGGCCTTCTCAAACTCCAAAGCCTCGTCCAGAGCATAGCCTGGTTGGGTGTAGTGGTTGCCATAGTCAATGAGGCCGCCTGAAGAAACAGAAGTAGATAACTTATTTAATGAGGTAGAAATGTGAATTAAATCTTTGCAAAAATGTGTTTGAGAAAGTCAGAACATTCCCTTTAAAGTGTTATATGAGTATAAAGCTTATAATATATAAAGCTATATCCCTCCAACAAACTTATATGACTCTTCTCTTCCAGACTCTGCCACTTAGTCTCTTTCATCGGAGAATCACTCACCTTCAATGAACGCAAAGTAGCCGTTCTTGTTCTGGCTCAGCTTCTTGATGGTCACCTCGGTGAGTTCGGAGAGCGTGGGCTGGTAACTGGCATCAGCATCCATGTGGAAGTTCATCAGCTGGGACTGGAAGAGACCAATGATGCTGGACACCGCCGAGACGTTTACGCTGAGCAGCTGTTTCCGGTTGGTGACCAGGACGCCGCCGTCGTGGAGTCCCTGCCAGCGGGACAGCAGGTTAACCCCATCGGATCGCTCTCCGGCCTTGCCGTGGCTATCCTTGATGGTCTTGGGCAGGAACTTGCCCATGCCGCCACCAAACATGATCTCAAAGTTCTTGCCGGGCGTCTGGGTCACCAGCTGGGTGGCCATATCGATGCAGGTGCTGGCGTCGGCGCCGTAGCTGGTCACATCCGTGTCACACTCCCACATCCGGTTGGCGGTCTTGGCATAGGCACCCGATGGACTGGCATGGGTCAGTGTGGTGGTGGTCACGATGCCCGTGGATTTGCCGGCATTCTGGGCCCACTCGGCGATGGAGGTCAGGCGGTTCACGGGATCCTGGCTGGCCGTGCAGTTGTTGTAGTTGACGGCGGCACTGACTCCGATGTTAACGATGTTGGTCTTGACGCCGCACAAGTAGGCGGTGGCCGTGCAGGCGGAGTCGGGCACCTGGGCGTTGGAGCAGTACGTCTGCAAGGACACGATTCCATTTGGTTATCACAAATTACAGAAAAGCGCTTTAAGAAATTCTTGAACTCACCCTGCTCAGCCCCGTGTAGGGGAACCGCTCGAAGCTCAGCGAGGACTCCTCGCCGGTCTTGCCCTGACGCTGACCCTTCAGGATGCGAGCAGCTGCCACGGTGGCAATGGGCATGCCATCGCCCAGGAACATAATGACGTTCTTCGCCTTCAGGCTGCTTGGTTGGGGCAGGGCGAGACGCTTCGCAATCTCCTGGTCGGCGAGTTTGAACCAGAACTGGGGATCCATCTCCTCCGGCGGAGTGTACTTGTCAGTGGCCACGTCCGTGGAGAACCGCGGCTTGATGAGAGGCTGGCCCGACAGCTCGTAGACATTGTGAACCTCCGAAACGCCACCGAGGGCTGGTCCGGCCAGGGCCAGGAGCCCCAGGATGGGCAGGAGAAACTGGCTCTGCGAGGAGAGCATCTTTCAAATTGCGTTGCTGCTGGTGAGGTCTCACTAACTACACCGGATCGACCGGGTTCCGTGGGCTTATATGGCCTGCGGCGATTCGTGTGCGCCGGATTACTGTGCCCCAGACGAGGAGTATCTAAATTTAGTTTATTCCCCCTTCTTTTATGGACCTACGTCGGACTTATCTCGGTGGGTACGAGTCTGCCCTATCTCGGGGAAAATCATCCGAATCTTGCATGACGCCCGGACCGGGCTGGCCGGTTGGGAAAGGGTCTGTTTGATTACCCTCGGCTTAGGCCAGTATCTATCTCAAACTACCACTTCCCTGTTTGGGGCTCTCATTCGGGGAGGTCTCTAAGGTCACCTGAACCCGCTGTTTCGGTGCCGTGCCCACTTGTCTCGCACATGATCCCCAAAATGCTGAACTCACCTGTGCAAATAATTCCCGCGGCTATCTGAATCAGTGCAGTCACGTTTGTGGCGCTAAAACGAGCAGCTAGTCCCATGATCCTAATCTACACAGAACGTGTGTGCCGAGATATCAGTAAAATTTTGCATTTTCACTAATTGCCCCCGGCAATGGGTCCGCATCTCGTGGACCACGGAGAAAGTTGTTTTTGTTTAATCTGCCAGATACGGAGAATAAGTTATAGCAGTCCAACTTCCCAACTGACATCAATATTGGCTTTTCTTTACTATCTATAATAATTTTTCTAGTCTCCAGATACACAATTCCTAGAATCACGTTCTTTATAATTAGAGAACAGCAAATTGTTTAAAACGTTGCGATCTCTAGTTGGTTGATGTAAGTAATTGAATCTTAGATCACAGATAGAATAGATTCTAGAATTAGTTGGTAATTATGGCGTCGTAAAATCTCAAAAACTATTAAATAAAAAGAAATTAAGAAATTTCTTCCCCATCACCATCTTGGATATCAATGCCACAAGCTTCATGCCTTATACTTCAAAATTCTACGAAACTCATTGATAATTATACAAATTTCTTGCAATGCTGAAACGGAGCTGCAGCCTTCTGGACAAGCTGCCCAAGCAGGAGGTGACCCAGTGGCTGGCTGGGATCGAGACCGTCATTTTCGGCACGGATGGGGTATTGTGGCAGGAGTACCAACCCATCGAGGGATCCGTCGAGACCTTTAACGCCATGAAGGTCAAGGGAAAGCGAAGCCTGATAGTGACCAACGATAGCAACCTGACGACCTCGGATTTGACCAAAAAGGCCCAGAGTCTGGGCTTCCAAGTAGAGGAGGCTGATGTGCTAAGCTCAGCGGGCTCCATATCGAGCTACCTAACCGACCGGAAGTTCAATAAGAAGGTGCTCGTCCTGGGGGGCGAAGGCATCTGTAGGGAGCTGACGAAGGCCGGCTTCTGCACGATGATAAACAAGAAAAAGCTGAGCGGAAAGAGCAAAGCCGACTTCGTACGCTGCATGGAACTCGATCCTCATGTGGGCGCCGTGGTGGTGGCCAGGAATGACGACCTGGACATGAACGAGCTGATTGTGGGCTGCAACTATCTGACACCTCCCAAGGTGCTCTTTTTGACCACCGGCGCAGATGGGTTTTTCACCTTTGGCAAGCATCGGATTCCGGATGCGGGCACCGTGACAGCTGCCATCGAGGTGATTGTCAAGCGGAAGCCCGTGGTCTTGGGCAAGCCCAATCCCCGGGTGATGGGCAAGATGCTCGAGTCCGGCGAAATTAAGCCGGAAAAGACGCTCGTTATAGGAAACTCGTAAGTACCTTTAAGCATTTAACATTTGTTAAATCTTATCTTATCCTATTTTTTAGGCTCAAAACGGACATTGTTTTTGCCAGCATCTGTGGCTTCCAATCTCTGTTAGTGGGTGACAAACAAGCTTTCGCGGAAGCCCAGAAAATTAAGAAAGAGGGAAACGAGAAGAAGATGAAGTTGGTCCCAGATGTCAGTTTGTCCTGCCTAGCTTCCTTATTGGAGCTAGTGTGCAGCGAAGCTAAGCCCGCAAAAGGACAAGACCAAAAAGCTGAGCTAAAGAAAGCTGCTAAAAAGTGACAGAACTAAATTTTTGTAATTCAAATTTTGGCGCTCAGACTGAACAGCGAAAAGAAATTTTGGTATTTTGAAAAATTTATGATAGTAAGCAGTGCATGCAATAATTAAAACAGAAAATGTGCAATAACTAGACTCAGGGTAAACACTTTCTGATACATTATTCTCTGGGAATTACAGATGTAACTTTTATCGCTATCTATACCTCCATCCTTACGTCGGGAGATAACGGTTTCGAACACTTCATGGTGTTTTGAATACGTTTTTATACCTTTTAATCAAAGTTTTCCACCTATTACAGATCACCTTACACCAGTTTCTCTACCTTTTTTATGCCAAAGTAATTTTCATTGTATATTTCCACGCACTGCAGGAATTCCCCCATTACTCAACTTTCAACAAATAAAAACAGATTTGTTTAGATTTGTTTTTTCGATCAGATAAAGTAGAGACACTTATTCTGAATTTTTCCTTCCCCATCAACTGTTGTCCGAAAACGTTCGGATCATAAAGCACTGGAGCTCTAATGCAGTATTAAACAAAAAATATTTCAAAATGTAAGCGCGAATAACTTTTTAAAAATCCTGTTAAGGCCACGAAGGCAATCTTAATTAAGTATAATTAGTGCGAAAGACCCTTGAATGGCGAGTTGACAAATTATAATTTTGGACCAATTATAACTGGAAATAAATTCTGTGATGTAATTTTTTTTTTAATATTTCAAAGACTAAGTTTTCGATTTCTTATCGATGTTTGTTCAGCAAAGTTTCTTACCTATTTTCACCAAAGTTATCCACCTTTTTCTTGAAACTGCAACGCAGTGTTGCCATTTTAGCTTATTTCAGGCTAGTTCTAGCATATTTGAAAATGAAAAAGCTTATAAAATGTGCAAATAGCTTATAGCCTGAAATATAATTTATTTAAAAGTTCATATACCTTATATTAGCCATAAATGTATTTGTAAGTTTAACGAAATATTTTGTAATGTATATATGTTTATGTTTATGAATATATATGCACCAGGCTTTTTTTATACGCTTCAGAAAAACATAAGTGCGTTTATTTTTCAAATGGATTGAATAAGCTCCAATTGATTTTATTTATATAATATCTGTTTTATTATTTCAGACTACCAGATCATTTTCTGACTTTAAACATAGGTGACATTTTTGCAGTTATAAAGAATGTATTCGATGTTATCAAAATATTTTAACATATTAAATTTAAAAATAAAAAAACAGTGTGTTTGCATGTATCACTTTTATTGTCGCTTTTGCAAAGTAGCTCGAATGTGATTCCATCTATTCCCTTGGATTTTGAGACATTTCTGAATAATATGACAAGCAATTCTATAAAAATGATTAACATAACTAAAAGATTATTTAACTCCTCTTGTATATTTGGCTAACATGGAAGTAAAAGTAAACTAGAAATAAAATAGATTGGAAAGGTCTGTTCAGTGCTGTGTCAGGCTGGCATTCATAAAACAACACTGAGCTTCGCGGATTACACTGGGACGCCGTCTGTTGGCTCCGCAGCCATCCATTTTGGCGCAGTGGATAAAAACCTCAAAGTGGAAAACATTTACGACCCGTTGGTGGGAATTAATAATGTTCAAGGAGGATAAAATAGTGTTTTCATAAATAAATCAGTGTATTTTAATGTTTAAATGGTATTTTTACCAATAAAAAAATGTATAAAAGTCAGTCACAAAAAACAAAATAGTTCTAAATATTCTTAAAGCCAATATAAGCTAAATGAAGTTTGAAATAAGTTGCATTTAAATTATTTTTCAAGCTAAATGAATTTAAAATAAGCAATATCTAGCTTAAAATAGGCTAATATGGCAACATTGCGTACTGTGTAGCAAAGTGCCTTTCTCTGCGATTCTCATACTGAGTACATAAGTGGAACTTCAGTCTCTCGATTTTCCTATATATTTTATTATTTTTTACTTTAGCAATTTTATTCAAAATTTTAATTTAAAATTCTTTATTTAATAATTTTAAAATAAGCTAGATCTAACTTAAAATATGCTAATATGGCAACATTGCATGAGTTGATGAGTTTTCGATTTTCAATGAGTTTTCTTGGGTTTTTTCGCTTTTTCAATTAACGCCGTAAAATCGCTTCACACGTTCACCTATTTGTCGAAGTTGCAAGTTGGTCTTGATGGTTACTTTGTGATGGTTTCAACTTGATAATCAGCCATATTTTGCAAATTTATACAAAAATTTTCTCTTGGGACTAGACTAAAACTCAAAATTTAACAAATGAAAGTGAAAACTCTGTGTGATTTGTTTTGAAAAATTATATACAAAAATTTTCTATTAAATGTAAAGACTAGACTTGTGCACTTGCATTATCCAAATAAAATACCTGATATTTTTCCATAAGCTTACTTGCAACACCTTCTATATCTCTATCCCTGCACTAAGCCTAACCCAATAAAACTTAAAAGGATTCTATATGGTTGGCAAAAATAGTGTAGAAATATTCCTTGAAGAGCTGCGACTATGAATTTCGATCCAATATCGGTGAGCGGCCATAACAATTTCTTATTGATTTTTTGGGGTATTCTCAATAATCGGGAGAATGCCACTCAATTGCTCTGCGTTCCTCTTGGATTTGGTCTCGATGGTTCCTTGGTGATGATTTCCACTTGATAATCAGCCATATTTTGTAAAAAAAATTTTCTCTTGGGACTATTTATGATTTCCAAGGATTGCTTCCCTTGATTTCTCCCTTAATAAAACTTTGAATATTTTACTAGACGGTCGTTTAAGTAGTGACTCCTCGGAGTAATTTTATTTAACATTTAAATTAAATAGATAGAAACATCAATCATATCTGGATCCTCCTCGGGCACGTACGGACGTCGCCAAAAGACCCGGTTTTGCGCTAGAATAGATGGAATTATAGGACCAGTCAGGGATATACCCATCTTGAGTAGCTCCTTCATTCGCTTGTTGCAATCCAGCTGCTTCCGGATGAACCGTTTTCGGTGTTCTAGGTGAATTTTCGGGCTTTGGCCTTTGGCAACGGTTTGTTGCCACACAGGAGGAGAATTAGGATGGCGAATTACTTTAGTCACCGGCGCAAGCCACCTCCCAGTCGAAACGTAAATCCAAGGAAATAAATGGAATCACATTCGAGCTACTTTGCAAGAGCCAAAATAAACATGATACATGCAAACACACAGTTGTATTGTGGGGCATTGCTTTGACACTTGGTTTCCCATGTTTTTAATTTATTATTTTTGACTTATTATGTCGTACCCGACAAACTTTAAATTCAACGTTTAATTTCTTTTGTACCAATAATAATTAATAGTGGTTATAAGT
>VNJO01008249.1:0-23417 GCA_008042535.1 Drosophila tani
ATACACAAATATAAAATATTTTTTATACACAAATATAAAATATTTTTTATACACAAATATAAAATATTTTTTATACACAAATATAAAATATTTTTTATTTGTGTGCCCACCACTGCTCTACATGTATTTGTACATATGTATTTGTTATTTTGATGGGTAATATTTTAGAAAAGCGAATTTTCGAGAATATGTGTTATATACCAAAAGTTGAGCAATCACAAGGACTATAATGTCTCGAATAACTATCAAGATCGTTAAAGCCGTTTCTGAAAAGATTGCAAAAACTAAAAAAAAGCATGTAGGATAGCTACAGTCGAGTGTAACCGACTGTGAGATACTCGGTACCCAAAGCATTGTGGGTCAATTTAAATAGCACATTAACATGGATAAAAGACAATGTTGACACATGAGAACAAATGTAGCTAGGAACTTGCTGACAACACCCCAAAACTACAAATGTTGCTAGAAACATGTTCAGCAACACCCGAAAAGAGCAAATGTTGCTAGGGACATGTTGAGCAACACGCATTGGCCGTGCCAACACAGAAGAAGAAGAAGAAGAAGCATGCACTCATTATTTTATACTCATTATTATTATTTTTACTCAAATTTTTAGAGGACGGCCGCACAAAGGAATTTATGTCGAATATATTTACTTTAAACTGAAAATCACGACAATAGCTTTATTGTCTTCTCAAAATATGTGCTAGTGTCCTGTCAAGTACATTGGTCAAACTATCAAATCGTTTATCTATTCTCTTCACAAGAAGGACAGTAGATCGGATATGACAAACTATGTTGGGATTTTGAAGCTTAGCGCCATACCCAAATGCTCTTCAATAATGAGCCCCTTTACTCATGGACTTATGAAGCTTAGGTCGAAGACAACCAAGCTCTTGGAACTTATTTTAATTTTACGAGATAGTTTCAAAAACAAATTACAATCTGAAGTTAAGCCCTTGACTCTGTCAATCATTCTCTACTGCTTAGAAAACTTGAATTGTTAGGTTTTCCATATAATTTCTTAGGATGGCTTTCCAGCTACCTACTTCCGCAAGACAGTCACCTTGGACCTGTCATGTATGGTCAGTTCATAAACGATATGCCAAATATTATTCACCCATCACAGGTCCTTATG
Organism: Drosophila tani; assembly: GCA_008042535.1. Lineage (NCBI taxonomy): Eukaryota > Metazoa > Arthropoda > Insecta > Diptera > Drosophilidae > Drosophila > Drosophila tani. The sequence goes on from VNJO01008249.1 coordinate 1,139, forward strand.
TATGCGGATGACGTGACACTGTGCTTACCTCTTACTAGCTTCGTGTCACACCCACGGCTTCAGGAGGACTTAAATAACTTCAATACATGTTGTAGGGATAACATGTTGTTCCTAACGATTCTAAATGCAGTTTAATGTCATTTAATCGAAAAGGCCCGTTCCTTGGAAATTACTCGTTGGGAAATAGCATTTTGACACGCATTTATAAGGTTACCGATCTTGGAGTATTACTTTGCAACGACTTATGTTTGCCGAACAAATAACTATAACAGTAAATAAAGGGGTGTACTTGCTTTTGTTAAGCGTTGGTCAAAGGAACATACTTGAGTATTGATCGTGTATATGGTCTCACCAATATCAGGTTCATCAAGCTCTATTAGAGTCAGTGCAAAAACAGTTTATCTTGTGTGTTCTGCGTGGGGTATTCGTGGATCTTCAAAGTCAATTAGCACAGTGCGCCGACAGACTCTGACTCTAAAATTCTTCTCTTCTGGATCGGATGACTTGTCATGGAGTGCTAGTCCTGTACAAACTTATTCAGGGTCAGATTGACTTTACTGTCCTGTTAAGTCGTTTACAATTTTGTATTTCAACCAGAATTCTCTAAGCGATTTCTGTCAAATGGTTTTAATATAAAACTGTTTGCAGGTCACAAATCAAGCTATTTCTGCCAGTATCGTCGCCATTGTGCCACGGGCATTGTGATTGCGGGACGAGTGCAGCGAAAGGCCCTAATGGACGCCTAAGTTGGAGACGAACGTTTCTCCGAGGGGCATTTATGTGCTAACCTAACGGCCCCGTCAGTGTAGCTGAGTTTGTGTCTATGTATTGCGGACCAGCCGCAACTGCGCGGACTAAAACTCATTGTGGTCCCTCGCGCTGCCAGTCGCCATGCCACACAGCCTGCTTACATAACCTCAATCTCTGCTCGACCAGTGATAGCTGCCTCTAGGATCCCTGATGACCTCGCTCTCCGTCTGCCTGTTCACTAGTCGCCAAGGCGTCATCTCTTCAAAAATATAGCCTTTTGGTCCGAGCTTGTGAAGCTATTCCGCGTTTTAAGTACCTGCGTCTGAGGGAACGTAGTTTTAAGTTCATATATACTCAATATTAGTGGATAGAAAGAAAAAAAATGTTATTACAAAAGAATTTAGTCAGTTGCATAGGCTGAACAGTAAGAGAGTATAGACAGACTCCATCTGAATATAAACTTCCTCCAGTCGAGGGAATGTCTCTCTTGGTTAGTTCCAAGCACTATGTTAAAAGTTTTCATTCATATTTCTCAAGTTATTGCCAAATTAACCAAAATCTTTGCCTACCGTAGTTTAAACGATATTCCGTGCTGTTTGTTAGCGTCGTGACCTTAAGATCAAATTTTGAAAGAGATTAATGAAATCGATAGCGATCGTGGGATCAGAACACATCCAGAAAAGGTAGCGGTCATCCGGGACCTGCCAACACCAAAAACTATTAAAAAAGTACACAGTTTTTTGGGAATGGCATCATGGTACAGGTGTGTCTCGGATCCCTCCGAACTTATTTTACGTGGCGTGTTCCACAATGAAGGGATTACAACCACGGCATTCGAATGTACCCACAAGTGAGTACATAATGCACGTGTCTGGATTAAGCGCCAGCCAACCGCCCCAGTCTGGAAGCTATAGTAAATACATAGCGACCACCCCGGTAAATTCGAGCGCACGCTTGCCGGGCGTGTACTCCCCTTTTGTGAGGGGCAAGATCTATCTAACATCTCTACGGATCTAATGGTCACAGCACCAGGTTGTATTGCGCAACTCAGCATCATGGTACAGAAGATACATACCGAATTTCACGGAACAAAAGTTCGAATGGAACATGAATCACCAGCAAGCGTTCAAGCTACAAACAGACGAGAAGACAAAGGAGAATTCGAACAACGAAGAGTTCCGAATCGAAGGGGACCGAAGGGGACAAGTGGAGCAAACACAAGCGAGATCCACAACCATGGGAACTGTGCCTCCAACCTAAAACCAAAAACCCTTCTGGCCACAGTTGGCGAAAGACGTCAAGCAGTTTGTAAAGGGATGCGAAGGCTGCCAACGAGGTTTCGAAACAAAAGGCGGCAGGAAAATGCTCTCATGAATCGTGGAAGCCTCTTGGGAGGCAATGTGCGTGGACTTTGTCGGACCACTACCCCGAACAATGCATGGAAATACGACATTAGAAGTCATTGTGGACAAATTCTCAAAATGGGTTGAAATTGCGGCAATAAGGCAAGCAACGCAGAATCATTTCTGAGAGTATTCCGGGAAAGAATAATTGCCACAGTCGGAGCACCTGATCTGTGATAATGGCGTACAGTTCAGGGCGCAAAGACAAAGTCGCCCATGGAAGGTTGAGGAATCCACACGGGAGTGTGACGCTTATAAGCGCACAATTAGTTTGTGTAGACCAAACAGGAACAATAACAACTAAAAATAAAACAGTACTAAACATTCAAATTTTAATATCCGCGCGCGCGCGCCACACTTGGCCGAAGGGCGCGTTGATCACACTAAAAGGGAAAATTCCGCACGCGTGGCGGGCACACTAGACCTCGTCAGAGCCCTATATAAAGCGGGCGACCGCCAGTGGGAAGTCACTCAGCTACCGACAGCGATCGGGTGAGGTAAGCCTACGATTAGTAGCCAACAACCAGGAGTCAAAAGTCGTTTTGGGGACCGGGTCTTCGGATTTAGTCCGCATTCATACATTTGTAGTCAGTTAACCCAGTAGTATATTCCCCGCCCCTCTGGTAGACTTTAACAGACTCCACAACTCATGAGTCGGCCCGCCGATTCGCCTGGTAGACTTAAGAGTCTCCGCTGTCCAGGTTCGGCTCGCCGATCCGAATTTCTCGCAATTGGTAGACTTTAATAGTCTCCACAAACTTCTCGCAACTGGTTGACTTTAACATTCTCCACAAACTTCTCGTCACTGGTAGACTTTAACAGCTTCCACAACCGTCTCGCAATTGGTAGACTTTAACAGCCTCCACAAACTTCTCGCAACTGGTAGACTTTAACAGCCTCCACAAACTTATCGCAACTGGTAGACTTCAAAAGACTCCACAAACTTCTCGCCACCGGTAGACTTTAACAGCCTCCACAACCGTCTCGCAATTGGTAGTTTTAAACTGCCACCACAAACTTCTCACAACTGGTAGACTTTAACAGTCTCCAAAACCCTCTCACCACTGGTAGACTTTAAGAGTCGCCACTCCGCCCCGAAGACCGGCCAGCCGCCGTCGCCGCTAGCCCTCTATAGCATACTTTCAGGGGCGACAATGGGAGGTAACTTGCTGGCTTCCAACTGTTTTTTGTATCTCGTCCACAGGAAGCAGCAACAACCATCGGACAGGGTCCGACCCCGGAAGCTGAGCCACGACCACCGTAGTGGCAACGACGACCAAAGCTGAACACCCCGCCACCTGAGGACGCCCAGGCATCGTGGCCCCGCTCCGGCTTGACTCTTGTCACACTCTGTACATAATACGTTAATTAACCTAAGATACTCATTCATACACCTGGGACTGGGTCGAAATCTCTTTCAGAACCACACCTGACCCAAATGACTTTCATTTTCTCTTTCAAAGTGAACGGCCGTGTTTTTGTTTTGCGCCTCGTATTTGTGTAAATTCTTTGCTATAAACCACCGGGGTTTTATTTAAAACTTCTATCTTGTGTTCAATAATAATTCACCGTTTCACTTCGCGTGTGCATACAGCTGTTTTTGTGTATTAATAACTATATTAATTGTAAATTAATGCAGCAATTGCTTATCTTAATTTTTGCATTCCACTTTGTGCTGAGTCCCCTAGGCGCAAAAAAAACACGGATGGCACACCGCATTTGGGCGAATCCCAACAACTCGCTGCGGGTTCTCAACAGTTCACTCCCTCGGCACAGTCCCCGACTCCAATATATCTAACTTCAATGATATTAAGATCGGGGGCGAGAAAAGATTCGGCCTCCGAATATGCCGCGGGAGGCAGCGCCTCCAGTTATATCCGTTGAGTCCGCTGAGGGGTCACAATTAATGACCCCTCAGAACCCCATCCAGAAAACTCCCCAGGGTAACAGGCCCGGAATACCGGCCGAAATTGGCACTACAAATGTATTGCCAAAAGCCCTGATTGCTATTCCACCAACGAAACAGATATTTGTTTCGCTGCTTTCCCCTGATCAAACATCTGATGATGTAAGTACCTACATTCTAGGTTGTATTAAAGCCGATAAATCTAAGATTAAGGTGGAAAATTCAAATTTTCTTATGCCTGGGATATTTCATCTTTCAAAATAAATGTCCCTGACGAACTTTTTAAGACAATGTGTTCTGAGAACTTTTGGCCAAAGCACATTGTTGTTAAGGAGTACGAAGCTAAGAAAAATAAAAAAACGGCCTGTTGGAGTTAGTGTACCCAGGCCGGAAAAATCCATTCTGCCATCTACCTCGTCCGCTGCAAAAAACTAACAAATTCTCTTCTTCTTTCCTATTAGAACGCAAGAGGCTTACCTAATAAGCTTCCTAAATTGAATTCTGATTCGTTTGCATCCCAGGTAATTGTGTTCACAGCCGGAAATTTTAAGTTCCGAAGTTTTTCCGGCTGTGTACACAACGTACAAGTTTGATCGGCCTTCCAGGCGAGGGGCGATGTCCTTATTGCGGTTGACTCCAACCACACGTCTGAATTATTAACTTTTGAGGAATGCAACGATGTTGAATTCCATTGTGTGAAGCTATCATCTAATGGTAGTTTTACTTATATTACATGTTCTTATATTCCCCCCATGTCGGAACTTCCTATTTATTGGAACCACCTTTCCGCTATTCAGGCGGTCTCCAATAGACTTTCGGATTGGGACCATTTAGTAGTTCTAGGTGATTTTAACATTCCTAGGGCTATTTGGTGCACAAATTAATCTTCAAATACTCTTTTACCTACAGCACGGCATGACTTTATTAATGGCTTGTTTGACATTTCGCTGTCTTAAGTCAACCATGTACGAAATTCTTTAGATCACTTGCTCGATCTCTGCTTTGTCTCTGATCCGGCAAGAGTCAGTTTGGTTAGGGCCCCGCCCTTGACACAACCCGAAGATCCATACCATTCTACTTTTGATGTGACTATCGATATTGGGACTGTTATGGAGAATAAGTCTGATCGGCCAGCTAAGAAAGTCCACTGCTTTCGCAAGGCGGATTTTCGACGGCTGAATAATTTCATATCTGACTTTGATTGGTCCGATCTCTATCTCTCTATCTCTATGTGCACTGACATGATGGGTGCCATGAATATTTTTAACAATGCTATGAATTCCTTTTTTACCGAATGTGTTCCGCTATACTATCCGTCAATCTCAAATAAGCCTCCCTGGTTTAGTAAAGAGTTCACTCACCTCAAAAACATTAAGTCCACTCTCTATTCTAAATTTAAACGTAACGGTTCTCAAGCTGTCCATTCTCGTTATTTAGCGGCTCGGTCTAAGTTCACCGTGCTTAACGCGCAGTGTTATAAAAACTATCTGACGCGTTGTAGGGTTCAGTTCGCGGTGGATCCAAAACAGTCTTATAATTTTGTCAACACTAAACGTAAGCCTATTACACATCCTTCCTTACTTTCATTTGAAAATACTACAGCAAACAATGATCAGGCAATCGCCGATCTTTTTGCTCAGTTTTTTCAAACTACTTATTCTCCGTCATCCGATTCAAACCAGACCTATTCTTATAACATGCTCAAATCAAACCTAATCTTCAGTCCTAGCTTAACCGAAAGCTCCCTTCTTTTGGATCTTCAACTTCTCAAGCCAGTTTACTCGCCAGGTCCCGATGAAATACCAGGCTGTGTGATTAGGCATTGTGACGAGGCCCTGTGCAGTCCCCTTCTAAAATTGTTTACCTTATCCTTTGAAACATCCCAATTTCCCCTTATTTGGAAGGAATCAATCGTCATTCCTCTCCACAAAAAAGGTAGCAAAGTGGATGCTAACAACTATAGAGGAATCTCCAAGTTGTCAGCCATCCCAAAACTTTTCGAAAACGTAATTACTCCCCATTTGCAGCACCTGTGTAGATCAGTAATTTCTCCATGCCAACATGGATTTGTTAAACGAAGATCAACGACAACTAACCTTTTGGAGCTCACTTCTTTTATTATAAGGGGTTTTCCTCAAAATTTACAGACAGATGTCATCTATACTGATTTCAGTAAAGCATTTGACTCCCTTCTTATTAGGAAACTCGATTTAATGGGTTTTCCTGTCGATCTTCTTAGATGGATCTCAAGTTATCTGATTTATTACTGTGTTAATTTACACAGTGTATATTGTATACTGTTACTATATATAGTAACTTTTGCAATAGTGTAGGCAGGTGTTCAATGGATTTTAAAATATTTTGTAATAGTAGAAAAGTGTAATGGGTTACGAATTTGTGAATTTAAGTGAGTTTTAAGGGTTTTTTTTTTTTTTTTTTAAGTTCTGTGTGGTAGATCGATGGGACGGGTTCTTTTGAGTCTTCTTCTGGTTCTATGTTCCGTGAGTCTTCTGGCGAGTATATTCGGATGGTTTGTCAGTTTCTTGAAGTATGTTTCCGCTTGAGAGTTGATAACGTCCCCAACAAGAGGGACTTTGAAATCCCTGGCCAGGTCAATGTTCCGTATGTACCACTCAGCTCCTGATAGTCTGCGTAGTGTCTTGCTTTGGAATAGTCTGATTTTGTTTAAGTTGCTTTTGGCAGCAATAACGTAAACTTGTATGGCGTATCTCCATGTGGGGGCAAGTATAGTTTTGTAAATTTTGATTTTGTTTGTTAGGTTAAGGTGATTGTTTGTTTTTAACAGCCAAGAAAGCTTCTAAGCCTTGGCTTCGAGTGAGTTTTTGACATTTGTAGTGTGCTTTGCTAGTGTTAATCTTCTGTCGAGGGTCACACCCAGGTATATGTGTTCCCTTTTCTGTTCCAGTAGCTCTCCGTGTACAAATAATCCTGGGCAATTGTCCTTCCTGAGTGTGTGTGTCACTACTGCACACTTTAAGGGGTTTACAGAGATGTTCCACCGGCAGGCCCAGTTTTCAAATTTCTTGAGGTATAACTGAAGCCTGTCAGTGGCTGTGTATATGCAAGATGATCTGCACGCTGCCGCTGTGTCATCCGCAAAAGTGGCCAGCATCATGTTACGGGAGTGTACTGGAGGTTTTTTTCATGTCATGAGTGTACAGGCTGTACAGTGTAGGTCCAAGAACGCTACCCTGTGGTACACCTGCACTGATCCGCCTCTCAGTGGACATTATTCCTTCTTGGATCACACGAAACGTCCTGTCAGATAGAAATGATTTGAGCGTTTCAAACAGCTGTGGGTTGAGCAGGGTTTTGAGTTTGAAAAGAAGGCCGTCGTGCCACACCCTGTCGAACGCCTGCTGTATGTCCAAGTATGCAGCAACGACATACTGCTTTTTGTGGAAGCCATCCAGAATGAATTCCGTCACTCGGTGAAGTTGCTCCGGCGTGCCATGGCTGAGTCTGAACCCAAACTGGAAATTTGGGATCGCTTGGTGCCTGCAGGACTCTTCTTAGAATACATCGTTCAAACAGCTTTCCAAAGGTGGTCAGGAGATTGATTGGGCGGTAACTGCTGACATCACCCGGTGGTTTACCAGGTTTCAGGACCATGACTATCCTAGCGTTCCTCCAGGCTTTAGGGAAGTACTTTGAGGGGCAGGGCTTTTGTGACTCGGTTGTCAATCGAGTCCTCTCCTGGAGCCTTTTTGATTTTAAGTCCTCGGATGTCCTTCTTTACCTCCGGCAAGGTTACAGGGGGCACTGGGAGCTCCAACTGGTGCGTCCTGTCAAGGGTTTCTGCAACAAGCTGCACTCTCCTAGCAGAGGAAGTACTAAAAGGAGAAAACCTGCCCTCCAGGTCTTCAGCTAAGGTTTCTACACGGTCCAGAGTGGATTTTGCCCATGTGCCATCAGTCTTCTTGATAGGATACCTAGGGGTAGCTTGCCTCTTGTAAGCTCCGGTAAGCTTCCAGAGTGAGAAATTGGAGCTTGCATCAGCTGTAGCGTTTTGTAGCAACCGGTTTGTCGCTTCAGTTTTGAGCAGGAATAGCTTTTTCCTCACTCTGTTGGATATCCTTCGGTACAGCCTGTCTATCCTGAGGTCATTAGCGCGAATGAACTCGCGTCTGAGTCTCTTTTTCAGGAGTAGCAGTCCCTCAACTTCATCCGAAAGATCACTCCGAGGTCTTATTGGGTGAGGATTAATAGGCCTGGTTGGGGCAGCAGCTGCAGAAGCTTCTCCTATATTAGCCAGTAGTGTGCTAATCGAAGAGTCCACTTCTCCCTTCGTGCTCAACATAGTGCCAAGCAAAAGGGAGTTTATCAAGGACTGCCTGAACACCTGAAGACTGGAGCCAGGTTTTAAGAGGCTGGCTCTGGCAGCAATCGTAGATGGAGAGACTGATAAGGTTGCTATCAGCGGCAGGTGATCTGAGCAAAGGTCCTGTTCCTCCCTAATGGTGAGTACGTTGCTTGCGATTGATTTATACACAAAGAAGTCTAAGCAGGACGGAGTGGCTCCTGCACGTGGCGGGTACCACGTAGGGCTTCCTGTTGCAAGGACTTGGGCTGAGGAGCTTGTTATAGCGTCGTGAAGAGCCCTCCCTCTTTGATCTTGCCTGAAACCAGAAACTTGAGAGAGAAGAAATAAACTCATTTGTAGATAGCCTTCCTAATTTAACCCACTTAGTACCCCTGTAAGTTAGCAACCGAGTTTTGCTCTAGTAGTCTATATGGTGTAGGATAGTTTCCTCGCATTCTTTTACCTATATTTGTTTCTTTCGAGCCTATTAACACTACACAAACAAGCACGTGGTTGGTTTCGAAGGACCACTTGAATGTACCGACCGTAGTGCATCAACGTCCAACAAGAACTAGTCGCATTAGGTAAATAAGAAACAAGTAAAATAAAATAAATAATACAATTATTTTAAAATATGTGTAGCTGTTGTCAACTAAATAGTATTATGACTTTCTTTTGCGGCGCTTGGACGACGTCGAAACCAAGTCCTATTCAAAGTTGAGACTTATTAATATGCATACTTGAAGCTTTGAAATCTTGCATATCAAAGAAATATCGGGTGTTTTCTGCCGCGACCGCAAAGCAGAAATATTTTCCTGCTGCAATAATGCTACTCTGGATTTAGATTTCATTCATCTATTTTTCAAAAATATTCATTATTTTTAAACAATAAGAAATTAGGGAAGCAATCTTAAGGGCTATATGGCCTTGAATGACTATTAAGATTGTTACAGCCATTTTTAAAAAAACTTTAAAAACTTAAATAAAATTATTTTTAATTATAAATTCTTAAATATTATATTTAGATAAATTATGTCAAGGCAAAGCTATTACCATTTCAAAATACCTTTCTAACGACATATAGCACGTTTCTGTAGCTTTAGTCGTTTAGAAGTTATGGGCGCGGGAAATCTAGCTTTTTTAGCTGTTTTCCCGCCAAACAAGCGGGAAACCCAAAAAGTCGTAGAACAAAAAATGTTCAGCTCAAGCAGTTAATTAAAATAAAAGTGGTTCCAGGACCCTAAAACAAAAAAATCGACAGACAGACAAACAGACAGACAGACAGACAGACAGACACACAGACAAACAACAGGACAAACGTTTTCATTTCGGAAAGGCCGTTAAAATCTTGTTTATTGAATATCTTTTGAACGGAGTATCGGATCAGGATGATCGAGGTGTCATTCGACGCGAATTTAAAGCTAGATCACAACAACATTTTTGCTCCACCGGCCCCAATATCTTAAATTTCTAAAATTTTCAATTCCGCACTTTCACTCCCATTTCTTCTAAACTAATTAGTTTTTGAAAAATCTTAGTATGCAGTTTTAAAGAGGTTTACAATACCTTTCGATCAAGATATAAATGGTTCTGATCGGACTATCGCGGCAGATTTTCAATTCTACGGCTGTATATAGTAGTCTCCTTGCGCACCACAGTCTCTGTGCTCATCGTCACTACGTGGAATGCCGTCCACAGTGTACATAAGGGTATTTCCAGGATGGCATAAAATTGTTGGTTTACACGATTTTTTACCTGTACTATTTGTATTTTAAAGCTACGTACTCACCAGCGCTAAAATTTAGCAACCAAATGAGTGCGAGCGAGAGACAAATACACTTTTTCGGCCCCTCTTAGCAAGGTCGGTACGCAGATGAGCTAAGAGAAATACTAAAATATCGCGCTAGATATTTTTGTCTCCGCAGTAGGCAGCAGCTGCAGGGCCAGGAGCAGCTCGCCCTCGTCGGCGGCATCGGGAGCTGGCCCCGCGGCTTTGGAAATCATAATTTTAGTAACTTGTTCGTTTGGCCGCGTTTAATTTGAATTGAAAACAAACACAGCTGACAGTATGGCCGTTTGGCCGTTTCGTATGGATTTTCGGCGAACACCATAAAACCGGTCACACTATAATTATGAATTCCTTTTAGCTAGCTAAGGTTTAGTGCTGGTGAGTATTAGGCTTAAAAGACAAGCTTTGGCGACTTGACGTTTCGAAATTATTTGTTGAAACCAATGAATCGCAAATGGTATAAAATAGAAGTCTGGTTTGACTCCAGCTTAAAAATGACGAAGTTCTGCGAAATGTGACGAGAAATTTAAAACAAAAAACTTTTAAAATACAATATTTTTAATTTTTTGTAGCTGTTTTTATTTATTTAACAAGCTTATTTCAGATTTGTACCGGAACATCAAAAACGGTACAAGACTTTAAAAAAAAAAGAAAAAACAATTGTAAAAATAAAAGGAATTCTAAAAAGCTCTTTACTTCTAAAAGGTCAGCATATTCCGACAACAAAACGAAAACAAACAATTTGCCGAAACCTGAGCACCCTTAATCGCATTCAAATATGTACAAATATGTTGTGTTATAAAATATGTCTATAAAAATCCTTTATTGGTTTTCAATTTCATTCAATAATATTTAAATTTAAAAACTACTTCAAATATTGACTTCTTCAATGTCACAGCTTATTTCGTGCAAGAACTTTAGGTAAATGTATTTCATAAATTGTGATGCCTAACGTAAGTGTTCTTATTGAAACTTTTTCAACACAATATCAGTTCATTTTTTTAACATTAAACTTTTATGGCTACACTATAAAAAAAAGGTTTGTTCCTTTTAGAAGAATCAGTCGTTAATTGCTACGTACATTACGTTGTCAACTTTTTGTTTTATTTATATTTCACGCATAAATGTATTCAAAGTGTGCAATGAGTCGACATACTCGTATATAGTATTTACGCTAAGCACAATTTTACAAAAATTTTAGGCTTTACAGACCACTGTACCGATCGGGTATTAGGCTAAACTTTACAGATTGATTGTGACTAAACTAAGAGCGTCCCCAACATAATTTGTATACCCAAATGTACGTTGAAGAACCACCTATATACATACATATGTGTTTTTTTTTGTTTTTTTTTTTGAAGGGGCCGAACTAACAGAAATTTACCAAAAAGATTCCATACGAAAAAGTTTGTCTGGGATCACAATACACGAAATACGTTCTTGCACAAAATATGCTGTGATATTGAAAAAGTCAATATTTTAAGTTTTTTGTAAATTTAAATATTATTGGAAAATTTTAAAAACGAAAATAAAATGTTTATATATATTAAAATACTTCTTTAAAAAACTGCATTAATATTTTGCTGATATTTCATATAGTTTCTGTGCTACACGACTTTAAAGTTTGGTTGTACCTCTGCATGAAATAAGCTGTGAGCCACTGTATGTGAAAGCCGGAGCAATCATGTACATATGTATGAATTCATGTACATATGTATGAATGTATGTACATACACATGTACATATGTAAATATGTTAAAAATGTAAAAGTGACTTCGATTAATAAGTAATACATTTGCATTTATCTATAATAAACGTATACTCTTATCAGCCAATATACATATGTATGTATGCATGTACATATACATATAAAAATATGTAAGTATTTAGGCTTTAGTTATGTAAATACATACACATACATATGTACATATCTACACATATGTATATACTATACATACATACATTTAAATACATGTCAATACTTATATAAAATCATTTAATTAATTTCAAAATTAGGTGTAAGCGGGTTTCAACATATGTATGTAAATTAGCTTATATTTACTTTATTTTATATTTGATATCACATTTTTATGTTCTTCAGCTTCACAAAATAAACTGCCGTTCTTACATATACACATGTACATACATATGTATGTATGTATTTACACCAGAAAATAAGTGCACATTTTGAGCAGTTTTCAAACGCTGACTAAAGGAACTACCACTGACAGCCAAGCTTTAAGCGAAAGGTCTATGAATTAAAAGTTCCCATTTGTAGCTTTTAAAGCTTTACTGCTCAATATGTATATGTACATACATATGTATATGTGTATGTATGTATGTATGTATAATCTTATTATCCTCGGTACATCCACTAAATAATATTTGTAAATACATACATACATATGTAAACAGACACATTAATACATATATACAATATATAGATACATATATCCTTACGGTGCCGAACCTATTTATTGGCACCCTTAATATGTCTAACTTTTGGAGTTTTTCTCAACTAAATATGGTTATAGATACTAAAGTAAAATAGCATTTATATTTTTACATTTGTATATGTATGTACATTGATTAATTAACAACTAATTTATTTTTTCATTTTTATTTTTATTTCATCATTGTATCTCTTTTCATTAATGATAAAATTACGTATTGATTCGTAGATGTAAACGATTCTTATCAAAAACAAATACGAAAGCTGCAGCAGAGTGTTGTCTACTGTGAAATACACAGAACACAAAGCTTTCTGACCTAATTTGAAGGATCAGGTGGAACATCGATGTCACTATCGATAGTATCGACGATCCAACATCGATGTTTTCACTAAAGCCCCGTTTCCACTACAGTTGCTTTATCCAATTCAGCTTTTTGGCCAAAGGTAACTTTTCCCTGTGTATGAGGTATAGGAATCTAGTAATGACAAAAATTTTAAAAAAAAGTTGCTTTTTCGTGGTTTAGTTCGATAATTGAAATAATCGACACATATTTCAGTCGTTTTCTGCCTACCGATGTGTTTTTTTTCCCAGCTGCCACCACTAGCCAGCTGTTTTTTTGAACAAATAAAATTGATTGCCCGCTTACGGAAAAAATATAGAAAAAATTCATGACTTTCCTTATGTTGTTAAACTAATAAGCATTTAATATGTACATATGTATTTTCTTTAGCGATCTGTTGAGTGAACTGGCTATTACACTTCAGGACGATCATACCTGGCATCTACTCTGTAGATGCTGCACTGGTTACGAGCATCAACGCGTTGGCCCTCGTTCTCGTCTCTTCCTAGACGCCCCCTTCCTCTCCAGCTTCATGTATGACTGTAGTTTGGCTTCGCAATAGCCTTATTCATACTCGAATACTCGGATACTCGGATACTCGAAGTTGCCCTTCTTCTTCGAGGGCAGGACCTCCTCCACTTACTCCTCCTTGGGCAGACCAAGGTGATAAGGTGACAAGGTGATCATAAGAGTCTTGCATAAGAAGAGACGGATTGATGAGTCTGCCTCCGAAATGGTAAAATCCGCGTCTCCAGGTTAAAAGATTCCCGTGTGCTGCAGTGGTTCTTGTAAGTCTTAGGGCTCCTGTCAAGCGGCTGGCTGGCGGAACCACGTGAAATCTATATTGTTACTTAGCCGCAAATAGAAAATAAAGTCTATATCATTCATTTTTAATCTTAGTTAACAGTGTTTTGAATTTTTAATTAAATTTAATTTTCCGCCAAATCAAAACCAAAATAAAAAAATAGCTGTTTCCCTTCAAGAGGGTGCTAAAAAGTAATTTTTCCTAGTAGAAACACCTCTTCTGGAAAAAGCAACGTAGCGGAAAACCACGCTTAATATTGAGTATAACCGGTCAAATCCAAATATTTTTTCAGGAAAATTTCTTTTTAAAAATGGCAACGCCTGAATACTCAAAACATCGATAGTGCGAAAAAAATCTATGGTTTTCAATATAGTAGGGAAATCGATAGTATCGATAGGGCTTCGGTGATTTGCCAGAACTACTTCTAAGGCCCCGTTTCCACTACAGTTGCTTTTTCCAATTCTGGCTTTTGGCGAAAGAGCTACTTTTTCCGTGTGTATAAGGCACACGAGCACATTTGTTTTTGTTTTGGCACTTAGCATACGGAGCGGCACACCCCATACTTCCCTAGGGCACACGCCGATTCCTCTTTGTGAGCTGTCCGTAACCAGCCAAGCCAACAACCATTTCATTGAACTTTTTTTTTCTCCTCAACTCACAATGCAAGGTGTTGTTGTCTTGTTCTCGGCTAGAATTTGATTTAAGTTTGATTTTAGTTTATTGTGGACCACCGACGTGTGCATTTCTTTGAATTTGTTTGGCGTGTCGTTAAAATGAATGATACTTTTCTAGATCAACTGTAAATTTTTAAATGAAATAACCAGTGTTTGCGATTACTACTCCGTAGCAGCGACATTACTACAAATAATGCTATGCTATTGCTATCGCTTCCTTTTTGACGAGAGCCGTAGCAGAGCCATAGCAGAACAACGAGACTGTATGTTCTCTGCTCTGCTAGCAGTTTTGTCGCTTGAGAAACTGTAGCAATAGCGATAGCAGAAAATGAAGTTCTGTGCTCTGTGTAGTAGTAACGGTAGCAAAAATTTTTACCGAGATGAGCGCAGAGCACATGCTATTTTTTCATGTGCTACGGCTCTCGCTTGTGATTGTTTTTTTTTCTATGTTTCTTTAAATTAAAAGCACGGTCGTTTTTTATAACTCGAAAACATGTTTAGCATTTAACGTGGTCGGAATCTATCTCCTCGTAATATATTAAAATTTTGATATTTTTCATTGCCGGACGCAAACAACCAAAACTCAAAAGTGCCAAAAATATTTTCTTAAAACTATAAAGCAACAATTAAAAAATAACGGTGCATAATAAAGGTACAGAAAATAAAAAAAAAAAAAACACAAGCGAGAGCCGTAGCACATGAAAAAATACCATGTGCTCTGCTCTCATCTCGCTATCATTTTTTTGCTACCGTTACTGCTACACAGAGCACAGAACTTCATTTTCTGCTATCGTTATTGCTACAGTTTCTCAAGCGACGAAACTGCGAGCAGAGCAGAGCACATACAGTCTCGTTGTTCTGCTATGGCTCTGCTACGGCTCTCGTCAAAAAGGAAGCGATAGCAATAGCAAAACGAAATACTACGAGAGTAGCGTAGCTTTTCAAACTAGGGTTGTTGATAATATATCAAAATATCGAAATATCGATATTTTTGTTCTTAAAATGATATATTTATATCGTGATATTGCAATTGCCCAAATATCGCAATATCGATATTTTTTTTTTTGATATTTTTTGATATTTTTCACTTTGGTCACTCTGAATCTATAAGAGTTACCGAGTAAAAGTAAAGTGATTAATAATAATAATATTAAGACTATGCTGAAAATTTCAGCTCGATAGCTAAAAAACTAAAAGACTAGACGGACAAACAGAGGGACAGACAGACGGACACAGACGGACAGACAGACGGACAGACAGACAGACGGACAGACAGACGGACAGGCAAACGGACAGACAGATGGACAGACAGACGGACAGACAGACGGACAGACAGACGGGCAGACCGACGGACATGGCTAGATTGACTCGGCTGGTGATGCTGATCAAGAATATATATACTTTATAGGGTCGTAGATGACTCCTTCACTGCGTTGCAAGCTTTTATATACCCTACAATGCAATTATAATACCCTGCAAGGGTATAACAAAAAAATATCGAAAATATCAAATATATCGATATTTTTTTGTGATATTTTAAAAATCATTTATCATTTTTTATGATAAAAAAAATATCATCGATACGAAATTTTTTTAAATATCTGACAACCCTATTTCAAGCGCTGGAAATAACCAAATGAAGCAACCAAAATTATTATTTTTCTGAATTTAATTTTTTTTTTTATCTTAGTGTTAATTTTGTAGCAATAAAACGGCGTCGATACGTGTGTGCGTGTGTTTTCTTTTGTTTGCGTTGGTAAGGGCACTGCCGTAAGGCAATTTTGAGCACCCCTGGTATAAGGTATACTCAGTCGGACCTTGTATAACGGGTTGAACAACAGAACGCATCTGCAACGGTTCTATATGCCAATTATAATACATATTAGATGTATGCAATAACAAGTCTTATTTTGTTGGTATATTAGAAGCGAAGAATTGAGTTTCAAAATAAATATTTTGTGCAACTTTTGCTTATCTAAGAACGCATAAATATGCGTTATTTCCCGAACAGTCGGCTATTTTTATAACTTCGGGTCCGTGCAATCGTCGCTTCTCTTAGAACGCATAAATATGCGTTCTATCCGAAATCAATATTTATTGTTGTTTTTTATTCTCTGTTTCTTTCATAAAAGTGCAAACGTCGCTTCTATTAGAACGCATAAATATGTTTTATATCGGAAACCGACAGTTGTTATTGTTTGCTCTTATCTTTCTCTTTAATATCACTGCAATCCTCGCTTCTCTTAGAACGTAAAAAGATGCATTATTTCGGAAACCAGCATTTGAAACGAAAATAACAGAATAAAAAAGAAAATAAAATCACAAACATATAAGACGAAAAGAGAATGAAAAAACACGCGCTTGGGTTGTTCGTTTTCTTTTGTTACTTGCTTTAGTTGCAATAAGAAATTTGTTAGACGCAGTTGTGAAATTCCTTTTAAAAGGTATGCAAGGTAAGCAAAACATCTATTATTACATAAGATAATTCATTTCAGCTTCAGATATCAGGTAAGCAAATAAAATCAATATTATTTTACTTTCATTTCAGATCTTCAGATCTACGTAAATATATAAAATATAATATTTATAATTTCAGATTTTATTTCTTTATAGGTCATAATATTATAACATTTTTATTTCAGATAATATTTGCGTTTTTACGGTGAGTGTTTATAATATTACTTTCCCATTTATTATTTTTATAACTTTATTTAATTATTGCATTCAAAAACATTATTATTATTTTCAATATAATTGCAATATTTTTTTTTACTAATCACATAAAAGATTTTACTGTACGATTCAATTAACCTTTATATATTACTAGCGGACCCGGCGAACTCCGTTTCGCCACCAGATGGCTTCGTTTTATGTAACATTTCGTTTGGTGATTAAAAGATGAAGAACAATTTTTTTTTTATATTTGAAAAGGAACCATTTTTTTTTAATATCATTTCACAACAGTAATGAATTCATTTCGATTACAAAAATGAAGTGTTATTTGAAAGTGAATCCACAGTAAATACTGAATCGAAGCGTTATACGTGTCCGCAAATTATAATTATTATTCATTGAAGTGCTCTTTGGTAAACCACATTTTTGGATCGAATAGTGGCCAAAATCAATGAAATGACAAATGTTTTCCTCTACCAGTATTATTTTCCGCCGCTTGCATTAATGTTTCGTATACTTGCTTTTGTTGTTCGTTAAGCAACTTCAATCAGTAGCTTGTTTGCAATAGTCAAGCATGGATCCTCAATCAGAATCAATCCTGCATTGTAGATTTCATCGGTTATTTGGATGTCAGGATTATTCTGTTCAATGCGCAAGCGATGCAAGATAACTTTCTTATATGTCGTCTTTGTATTTGTTCCATAACTGAATTCGTTGTGAAGGAAAACATATGGTGATGATAATTGCGAACAGCGTTCGTATTTGGTACGCATTTGATGAAACCACTGAACCCGCAAGTGTTAAATCCCAGTGAGAATGATTTTGGTCCACGTACATTTACCAACAGCAGTCGCAAATAAAAACATTCATCATTTCTAGGATGAACAGTATACATGCGACCTAGTGCATCAGTGGAAAACACCTGTGGCCAATCTGGAACTGGGGTTCCTTTTTTGCGACGTGGGAATTTCTTTGTTGATTTATTCCAAGTGTAATAAAAGGTGTGTTCAAGAAGTATCGTGAAATTTAAATTTTCGCGGGTTACGTATATTTGTATTTCGATTTTTTTGTGGCCTCGTTTCTCTTTTAAAATGAACGGTCGTGTTTTTGTTTTGCGCCTCGTATTTGTGTAAATTCTTTGCTATAAACCACCGGGGTTTTTTGAAACTTCTATCTTGTGTTCAATAATAATTCACCGTTACACTTCGCGTGTGCATGCAGCTGTTTTTGTGTA
The DNA here is from genome assembly GCA_008042535.1 of Drosophila tani. Lineage (NCBI taxonomy): Eukaryota > Metazoa > Arthropoda > Insecta > Diptera > Drosophilidae > Drosophila > Drosophila tani. Next base: position 19,490 of record VNJO01008249.1, read on the forward strand.
TTAATAACTATATTAATTGCAAATTAGTTTGGTGCAGCAATTGCTTATCTTCATTTTTGCATTCCTCTTTGTGCTTTATCCGTTACGCCAATATTACAGCTTGACGGCTTAAGCTCTCTCTGAAATGAAATGAGGTCTTGTTAGTTTTCGTAAAACTAATGAGGTGCTCCTTGAGCTGGACTCCCAGTTTAATGGCCTTAAGCTATTAAATGAGTCCCCTAAGCGCAAAAAAACCACGGTTGGCACACCGCATTTGGGCGGATCCCAACAACTCGCGGCGGGCTCTCATCAACTTACTCCCTCGGCACAGCCCCCGACTCAAATATATATAACTCCAATGATATTAAGATCGGGGGCGAGAAAAGATTCGGCCTCCGAATGTGCCGCGGGAGGGACAGTGCCTCCATTTATATCCGTTGAGTCCGCTGAGGGGTCACAATTATTGACCAATAGACTTTCGGATAGGGACCATTTAGTAGTTCTAGGTGATTTTAACATTCCTGGGGCTATTTGGTCTACAAATGAATCTTCAAATACTCTTTTAACTACAGCACGGCATGACTTTATTTATGGCTTTTTTGACATTTCGCTCTCTCAAGTCAACCATGTACGAAATTCCTTAGATCGCTTACTCGATCTCTGCTTTGTCTCTGATCCGGCAAGAGTCATTTTGGTTAGGGTCCCGCCCTTGACACAACCCGAAGATCCATACCATCCTACTTTTGATGTGACTATCGATATTCGGACTGTTATGGAGAATAAGTCTGATCGATTTCGACGGCTGAATAATTTCATATCTGACTTTGATTGGTCCGATCTCTACATGTGCACTGACATGGTGGTTGCCATGGAAATTTTTTACAATGCTATGAATTCCTTTTTTACAGAATGTGTTCCGCTATATACTATCCGTCAATCTCAAATAAGCCTCCCTGGTTTAGTAAAGAGTTGACTCGCCTCAAAAATATTAAGTCCAATCTCTATTCTAAATTTTAACTTAATGGTTCTCAAGCTGTCCATTCTCGTTATTTAGCGGCTCGGTCTAAGTTTACCGTGCTTAACGCGCAGTGTTATAAAAACTATCTGACTCGTTGTAGGGTTCAGTTCGCGGTGGACCCAAAACAGTTTTATAATTTTGTCAACACTAAACGTAAGCCAATTACACATCCTTCCTCGCTTTCATTTGAAAATACTACGGGAAACAAGAGAAATCCCACGGCGCGAAGCGAAGTAATAACCCGTCGAGGTTCNATGAACAAATAAAACCTAATCTTCAATCCTAGCTTAACCGAAAGCTCCCTTCTTTTGGATCTTCAACGTGTCAAGCCAGTTTACTCGCCAGGTCCCGATGAAATACCAGGCTGTGTGATTAGGCCCTGTGCAGTCCCCTTCTAAAATTGTTTACCTTATCCTTAGAAACAACCCAATTTCCCCTTATTTGGAAGGAATCATTCGTCATTCCTCTCCACAAAAAAGGTAGCAAAGTGGATGCTAACAACTTTAGAGGAATCTCTAAGTTGTCAGCCATCCCAAAACTTTTCGAAAGCGTAATTACTCCCCATTTGCAGCACCTGTGTAGATCAGTAATTTCGCCATGCCAACATGGATTTGTTAAACGAAGATCAACGACAACTAACCTTTTGGAGCTCACTTCTTTCATCATAAGGGGCTTCCACAAAACTTGCAGACAGATGTGATCTATACTGATTTCAGTAAAGCATTTGACTCTGTAAATCATTTGCTTCTTGTTAGGAAACTCGACATAATCGGTTTTCCTGTAGATCTTCTTAGGTTGATCTCAAGTTATCTGAATGGCAGGACGCAAAATGTCCTTTTTAAAAACAACTTGTCAAATGTTCTCCGGGTGACCTCTGGCGTCCTGCAAGGGAGCCACCTGGGTCCCTTTCTCTTTACATTTTTTATTAACGACTTGCCCAAAGTTTTCACTAACTCAAGAGTACTCATGTACGCTGACGACGTTAAGCTTTGCGTGCAATATATGGACGGCGCTAGCCAGTCAGATTTACAAACGGATCTTCATAACTTTCAAAAATGGTGCACTGCAAACAAATTAAACCTAAATGGCTCCAAATGCAAGCTCATGTCATTCTCACGTGCCTCTCCCAAGCTTGCAACTTATACGCTGAACTGCTGCTCTCTGGAAAGGATCACTCTAGTTGACGATTTGGGTATCCGCCTGGATCCTAAACTGGAGTTTATTGATCATATTTCGTGCATTGTGAATAAAGCCAGGAGTATGCTTGGGTTTATTAAACGGTGGTCGAAAGAATTCGATGACCCCTACGTCACGAAGAATTTATACATTTCGTTAGTTCGTCCTATTTTAGAATATGGATCTTACGTTTGGAGTCCCCAGTGGGACGTCCACAGCAAACGCATTGAGTCAGTTCAAAAGAATTTTTTACTTTTTGCACTTCGTGGCTTAAACTGGGATGCACACCATAGGTTGCCATCTTATTCTAGTAGACTTCTCCTAATTAACCTACCTTCCTTAGCAAACCGTAGAACTATGCTAGGCATAGTTTTTATGTATATCCTGATCCGTGGTGACGTGGAAAGCACCAATCTTTTGGGGCAGTTGAATTTCCACGTACCATGTAGAACCACCAGATCCTACTTGACTCTAGTTTTGCACCATTGTAGAACCTCGTATGAAATGCATGAACCCTTTAGAGTACTATGTGCAAATTATAATGATTTGTACAAAATAACCTCATCTGTAGATAGCCTTCCTAAACTAAAAACATTAATCTTGACCCACTTAGTACACATGCAAGATAACAATCAAGCTGCGCGCCATTAGTCTATATGGTGGAGGGTAGTTTCCTAGCATTCTTTTTTCTATAATTTTCTTTCGCGCCTATTAACACCTAACCCTAACAAGCACGTGCTTGGTTTCGAAGGGCCACTTGAGTGTACTGACCGTAGTGCATCAACGTCCATATAAACAATAGATTTAAGGTCAAATAGGACATCGAGGTCTTAAACCAAATCTTACGTTGAAGTGTGATATGCGCTATAGAACATGTAAACACAATAGGACTGAATCAATAAAATGTTATAGACCTACATTCTATAGCACATATCATAAAATAAATTGAAAAATTGTTGAAATTGTTGCTCAGTAACTCATGGTTTACCGAATCGAATGCTTTACTGAAGCAGGTAGACCCTTTTTATACCCGGTAACCATAGGGTACATTTTTTTTTTTTTTTTTTTTTTTTTTGACTGAGTGTGTTTTGGGATAACACACATATTTTATTTTTACATTAATCAACCAAATTAATGGTTATAAAATGTAGGGATTAGCAATAGTAACAATAATAACATGGAAGCATAACATGGAAACGGTAAACTCCCTAACATAGGGAACGAAAGGTGACAATCAGAACAATGTATTTATTGGGGAAGGACTCTCGTTCTCTGCCGTCCTCCTATCCACAAGTCTCCTGGGTGCCGTCTTTGTAGCCTTCTTCTGGACCTCGGTGTTGCCAATGAAGCATCTAGTTGCTTCGCATGGACTCGAAGTCGTTCATTATACCGACTCGAGTGTCGATTAATTTGCTCCCTCACGGTGGGGATGTGAAGGTCCTTTGTGATGTCCTCGTTCCTCATATACCACGGCGCATTAGTGATAGTGCGCAGCGCTCGGTTTTGGATCCTTTGCATGCGCATAATGTTCGAGTCAGACGCCGTACCCCATATCTGGATGCAATAGGTCATTGAAGGGACCACTATTGCCTTGTACAGAAGAACTTTGTTACTTAGACTTAGTTGACTCCCTCCTCTAAGCATCCAATTGAGCTTCCTAAGCGTATTCCGACATGTGGCTGCAATTTTGGTGATGTGCTGCCTCCATGTGAGCCGCTTGTCGAGGATGAGACCCAGGTACTGTGCCTGAGGAGC
>VNJO01008257.1:0-53720 GCA_008042535.1 Drosophila tani
TCAAAATACCTTTCAAACGACATAAAGCACGATTCTGTAGCTTTAGTCGTTTAGAAGTTATGAGCGCGGGAAATCTGGCTTTTTTAGCTGTTTTCCCGCCAAACTAGCGGGAAACCCAAAAAGTCGTAGAACAAAAGTTGTTTAGCTCGAGCTGATTAATAAAATAAAAGTGGTTCCAGGACTCTAAAACAAAAAATACCACAGACAAACAAACAGACAGACAGACAAACAACAGGACAAACGTTTTCATTTCGGAAAGGCCGTTGAAATCTTGTTTATTGAATATCTTTTGAACGGAGTATCGGATCAGTATGATCGAGGTGTCATTCGACGCGTATTTAAAGCTAGATCACAACAACATTAAAAATTTTGGGATTTTTGCTCCACCGGCCCCAATGGCTCCAATTTTCAAAATTTTCAATTTCGCACTTTCACTCTAATTTCTCCCAAACTAATCCGTTTTCGATTAAGATATAAATGGTTCTGATCGGACTATCGTAGCAGATTTTCAATTCTACGGCTGTATATAGTAGTCTCCTTGCGCACCACAGTCTCGGTGCTCATCGTCACTACGTGGACTGCCGTCCACAGTGATATATACTTTATGGGGTTGGTGATGTTTTCTTCACTACGTTGCAAAACTTCTGGACAAAATAATAATACCCTACTCATCCAAATGTAAACAAAGCCGGATCAGCTGTTCGTGCCATTCACAAGTTGCCGAAGAATGTAGATGTTGCAATGGAATCACCTACATATGTACATTAAATGTATGGAAATTTGTTGCTTTGGAATAGGGCTATAAATTGGCAACAGTGGTTCTTAACTATGAAAATCAGAATCGGACAGGGTGGCAGTGTTGGTCCATATTAATTTGGATATGAAATAAATCGGCAGAAATTTAATGGGTGATTTGAATATGCAATTACTAAAATGCTTGTTTACATGTATTGAGTTAAATAATGAATATGTGGGTTAATCATAAATTAGACCAATCGCTTTGCAAACAATTATTGACTTCGATTTACACCAAATACCCGGTTTCAGCACGGAGGCTCGAAATTGGAGCGTATGCGATTTCTGCATGACCATGACTAAAAATATAATACCTTCTGTAAGGGTAAACAAATTTACAATGTGGCAGGAACATTGAAGATTTGACTGCTTCTGTACCCACTGTGCTGCGCGCTAATCTCGGTCAATACTGTATTAGTGCTACTGCCAAGCATAGACTCGATTAACCGTTTACCGTGGATCTTTGTGCAATTCGTTGATTATTGTTTGACCGTTTATCGCCAGTCGCCACACCACACACAAAAACCTGCCCACTCTGCCAGTTACCCACCCCCTCAATTATATAACTGAATCAAAGGTTTTTACGCACTCTCTCGCAGCTCCTTTGTAAGCGAATTACTCTCGCGTGCTCTCGTGCCGCGCTGTGCTTTGAGTGAGTTTTAATTTGGCGCCCAGCGGCAGGGCGCAAACTCGGCGCATTCCCATTCATGCCCGCGACCATCGCTGCCGCTCAAGTCCGACTCCGAGTCCTGGCGAGCGCTTTCGTTGGCGTGCTCAGTGGGAGCTGCGCTCAGTCTGTGACCAACGCTCGAGCCGATTTGTTTGGCGCCCGTCTCCAGGACACAACTCTCGCGGCGGCTGCAGCTCGTTTTTATTTTCTTTCACACTTTTCACAGCTGCGTTTCTTGCGGCCTGGCTTTCCCTGTTCACTGTCCCGCCATCACTACTGATCCCGTACCTTTGCCGCCCTGTTCCCGTTCCCTTCCACCGAGCTCTGCCCTTCGAAACGGCACGCGAAAATGGCCAGGCCGTAGTAAGCGACGTTAAACTGTCACACAGTTCGGTTTTGTATTCACACTGAGAGAAAGCGGGCACCGGAACGAGAACGCAGCAAAGGGGAGCGAGTCCAAATTTAGCGATTGCGGCTGCCGCTACAGGGGCTCTGGTTCCGTGATATAACAGGAGTCGCCACTCACCTGCTCTGTCCCTCTCTCTCCCATTTTCGAAGTGAAAGTGGAGGTGCCTGTCGTCGGTGCCCCGTGTCGCTACTCTATTGACCATTGACCAGGAGGCGGGCAAGGAGAACACAACCGACACAACCGCAGTGCCGAAGTTAACGTAAGTTGAGCGATTCCCTTAACGGTTCTACAAAGCCCCTAGACTAGGTGACTGACCCACGCTCGATTCCCCGTAAACGCAAATGTCTTGAAAATTACAGTCGTATATGGCGCAATTTGCGGCTCTTTCGAATATTTTTTTGTTCTGGCACGCAATTTGGGAATTAGCGGATAGACCTCCAGAAATCTCCCTTCCGTTTCAACAGCTCGTAAGTGTATTCGTGTAAATCGGGCGCCATGGGTCGTATGGGTAATGTGCGGCGCGGGCCAGGTCGTGGTCTGTCAGTCGGCCCCCAAAGTCGGATTGGCGTGAAAGTGCCCTGAAACGTGACTGCGGCCAAATCTTGCATCCAGACCCAGCTCCGTGCCTGCTCATAGATGACACCGGTCGGAAGGAGCGGGTTTTTTGAGGTTCGCGCTGGCCAGGCTAGTGAAATAAGAAAATTAACAAATTTAAATGTTAAGTCAACATATCAAACGCAGCAATCATACAGTTCGCAAATTATTGCCTACTTTTCAGGATACCCAAAGAAAATCGTGGTATCTTAGTTGGTATTTGGGATAGGAATTACAAAAAAGGGTTGTAAAATAAATAAAATACAAGTATACTTTTAAATACATATAGTTTGGATATGTGGGCATTTCCACCAAAAGGTCAACCAGGCCCGAAAACTAAAATGTTTATTATCAACATGTTCAAATTATTATCATCCAAATTATTTCATGTAAAAAAATGCATGAAAACTGAAACAAATTTAATTTGGTCACTAGCTACTTTTAAAATCATTTTTATATTTAATTATTTCACATGCAAACCATACGACATGTTAGAATTTTTTCTATAAAATCTTCTTATTGAAATCTATTAGGAACAAAAAGTAGTTTTTCAAGACTATACATATTTATATAGGAAAATCAATGTTTACATTGGCGACCTATATTTGTTAATGAAGGGTTCTAGCTAACTCAAGGTCATAATCGGCTTAATTTCTCATAGATAAATCAAGACTCGATTATATGCCAAGATCACATACAGATCTTATTGTACAGCGGGTTGTCTAGACATGTTTCGATCGATACCACTTCGATCATCAACCCTTTATTATATAGGAAAATAATATTCATAAGAGGCCGAAAGTCTTAGCAACTATGGCCGATTCCTCCCTGTACCTTAAGTTTTAACTTTTGGCAACAGTGTACAATAAATAAATAATATTCATAAGAAAACGTAAGGTAAAAAACATATGGAAATCGTGTACCGTGCGCAGACTTTCCCAATTATAAAGCTGATGTCCAATAAGACCTCTTTTTATAGGCTATAGGTTAGTGTTAACCGAGAATGTATGTAACAGGCAGAAGGAGGCATCTCCGACCATATAAAGAATATATATTCTTGATCAGCGTCAGCGTCTGTCCGTCTGCCTGTCCGTGTGAAACAACAGATCTCAGAGACCATAAGTGCTAGAGATACCAAATTTGGTAACAGCATTGGAATCTGTTGCACGCAGATCAAGTTTGTCTTACAATTTGGCCCTTTCGCCCCTGAGAATCGTAAAAAAAAGGTATATAAGCTACAGTAAATAGATGTGTTCGCGGATGTGTTCTGAAAATTTAAGTAAAATCGGTTGATAAACAGGGAAGTTATTACACAATAAAGTTTCTGTGTTTACTTCATTTTCTTCTTGAGAGAAAGAGAGATGTTGAGGGCGAACGTCCGCCGTACTCACCATGTCCCTAGCAACATTTGTCTTTTTTGGTTGTTGCTCAATATGTTTCTAGCAACATTTGTATTCATTTGTCAACATTTTCTTTTTTCCATGTCCATATGCTATTTAATATCACCCACAATGCTTTGGGTACCTGGTATCTCACAGCCGGTCACACTCGACTGTAGCTTTCTCACTTGTTTTTAATACCGTTTTGTACTAATAATTTCGAAATGACAAATCCCTTAAGAGTGTCTTTTAGAATACAAATAGTACTGGTAAAATGCATTAATCGTGAAAAAAAAAACACTTCAGAAAATGTTAATTTTTTGTCACTATATGCCACTCTATGCCGTACGAATGTGTCGTTCGCCATTCTGTAAATGCCCATGTATCGTATATGCTGCCGAAGTCCAGATTTTGAGTTTAAATGGGGAAAAAGCTTGCATTATAGTAAAATAGATAAGCCAAGATGAGTCTTTAGAGGAACATGGACTTGGAATATATACAAATGTACATAGATTAGAAGTATTAGTTTTCTTTCCATTTCTTTATAAATCCCTTATTATAAAAAAGGTCCCACTCCCTTCTAATTTTAGTGGTAGCCATCAATTCGAATGCCTCATTCGTTTTAATTTCCCTTGTTGCACATTAAAAACCTTTTCCGCCACTCTCATTGCATATGTAAAATGAAATTAATATTCTGAGTCATGCACCTCACCCTCCTCCACCTGCCTAATTATTTATTTAAATTGAGTTTTGTCAGCAACGAGAACTCTTCCAGTCGAGTGTGCCTCATTACGCTCAGAGTGTCACATTTCGGATTTCTGTGGCACACGGCTCGGTCATGAATGCAGTTAATTAGCTGCGACCTATACAGAAGAGGATCTTGGGAAGCCGGACGCGGAAGCCTAAAATCAAGGTTGATGTCCCCCGCATGGCTCAGATTATGTGTGCCATCATGGGGTGGCTCGAATTTCAGTTTTATTGCCTCGGCGATTGCAACACTTTGTCCTGCCATGGCCAGCGGTGAAATGGGTGCGGAAAGGGTGAAAATAGGGTATTCGGGGGTCAGCATTGCTGGAGGACAGGATAGTTGCTGGAATTTGTTGTTTGTTTGTTTAGGAGCTGGTCAAATCTTTGCCTCGAGCAATGGAATCCTCGAAGCTTATGAAATCAACCAACTGAGTTTGTCTTGAGTTCCTATATATGTTAATAAAGTATTTTATGGGAGCACGTGTCCTCCCTCCGGAGAGAAAGTTTTGCTTGGTCGGCTTCTGACTCCTGACCCATCTCCGACATTTTGCCGCCTGTCCTTTGACATTTTCGCAGACATAGCGGCGCTATTTTCTCGGCTTGGCTTCCATATCTTGTAAAACGTGGCTATCATGACAACGCACATTGCCTTACAGTTATGCTCCGGTTTTTGGAAGTGCAGGAACCCTTGAATTAATTTAAAACAGCCTGCCTGGCAGAAAACGAAACTAAATTATCGCTTGCCTGTACATATTTATACAGAGCTTATAACCTATAAACAACTTAAAAAGACAGCATAAAGAACATTGAGGAAATATGGACAAGGGTTATTTTAATTTGTATCAGAAGCCTTGTTCCCTGCCTGTTTCACTAATTTGCTTAAAGGCAATGCTACACTGCTATTTATGTAAGATAGAAAGTATCAATGCTTGACAGCTCGGACTCTCGGAAAAATTCGCCTTCAAGGACAGTTGGGTTCAGTGCGCTGCTGAAAGTCGCCTAGTTCCCTAATTTAAAGTGCAAAGCTTTGTGTACCGGGTAACCTACAGTGGAGTTCAATCGACTGCTGCTCTCTTACTTGTCTCAATTGACCCTTTTTCGTTTCTTTTTGCTAATAATATTTTAAACTGAAAAAATAAGCCGTTTTTTTTATTTTTTTTTATTTTTTTATGTACACAGTGTTTTATTGTTTTCTGTTACTATCTTGTGATAACTTTTACAATAGTGTAGGGCGGAGTTCAATGGATTAATACAATTGTAAAGGAAGGTTTAACAGTTATATGTTACAAATTAGTGGAGTATGTTAGCTTTAGGTGTGAAGATCTATATTACTCTGTGTGTTAAGTCTATAGGGTGTCTTCTTTTAAGTCTTCTTCTGGTTCTGTGTTCTAGTAGTCTTCTAACCAGAACATTTGGGTGGGAAGACAGTTTAGGTTGGTATGCTTGACTGTTGATGACGTCCCCGATCATGGAGACTTTTAGGTCCCTGGCAATGTCGACATTTCGTATGAACCATTCTGCTCCTGTGATTTTTCTGGAACACTCTAATACGATCCCAATTCGTTTTGGCAGCGATTCCATAAACTTGGATTCCGTACCTCCACGTAAAGGCAAGTATGGTTTTATATATCCTAACCTTGTTGTTTAGGCTTAGATGGTTATTGTGACTTAGAAGCCAGGATAGCTTAATGGCCTTTTCTTCTAGTGTTTTTTTGTTTATCTTGGTGTGCTTTGCAAACGTTAGTTGAAAGTCTAGGATCACTCCAAGGTATTTGTGATACCTTTTTTTCCAGAAGCTGTCTGTGTAAAAATAATCCTGGGCAGGAGTCCTTTTTAAGTGTATGTGTCACCACTGCACACTTTGCTGGGTTGATTGAAATGTTCCATCTACAGGCCCAGTTTTCAAATTTCTTCAAGTATGTCTGGAGTTTTTTAGTGGCTTTGTAGATGCAAGTGGATCTGTATAAGGCTGCTGTGTCATCTGCAAATGTGGCGAGCATCAGATTCTGGGATTGTGATGGCGGGTTTGGCATGTCGTGTGTGAAGAGGCTGTATAGTGTAAGTCGAGGACGCTTCCCTGCAGTACTCCTGCTCTGATCCTTCTTTGTGTTGAGACCGTTTCCATCCTGTATAACTCTGAATGATCTGCCAGACAGGAACGATTTGATGGTTTCAAAGAGCTGTGGATCAAGGTTAAGGCAAGGTTACTGGTGCCACAGGGAGCTCCATCTGATGCGTCCTGTCAAGTGTCTTCCTTACAAGCTGCACTCTCCTAGCTGATGCTGTGTTGAATGGAGTAAACCTGCTCTCAAGGTCTTCCGCAAAGGCTTCTATGCGGTCCAGAGTGGATTTTGCCCATGTGCCATCAGCTTTCTCTAGCTTGCCTCTTGAATGCTCCGGCAAGCTTCCAGAGGGCGAAGTTGGAGCTTGCATCAGCTGTCGCGTTCTCTAGTAACCGGTCTGTTGCTTCAGCTTTAAGTAGCGATAGCTTCTTTCTCACTCTGTTGGAGATCCTACGGAAAATCCTATCTATCCTAATGTCGTTTCCGACCTTTCCGGCCTGGAAAATAAATGTTTACTTCCGATAACCGATTACAATAGGAAGAGACGGACAGCTGTTTTGATTGCTTGCGTTTGTTTGATTGATTCTACCCATCTTTTCGGAGATGGCAAAAACAGAAGTAGAGTCTGTCACTCCTCCACCAACAATCCCGCTTTTTGGCACTGCTTTTCTTCTTAAGATGATCGTACTTATTCCTTAACGTCTTCTACGGCCGTTGTACTCCTGCCTGGGCAGTAAACTTAAGAGGAAAACTTTCCAGTCTTCGATTTTAAGGTGTTTTCCCCTAAGTTTTTTCCCCGACATTTTTCCAATTTGTAAATTTTCTTCACCCGAGTGACAGTTCAGTGGTTAAATTATCGATAATAACAGTAATATTAATAGAGCTATGTTATTCTTTCACGTTCAGATAAATTTTAGAAGGACAAAGAATCAAATTTATTTTATCTGGTGATTGTCTTTTCCGGACCGATAGCTGTCAGACAGTTTGACAGAGAGGGTAGAACTTTTCCTTTTTAAGATCATTGGAGTAATCTTTTCGAAGAGTCTTGGGAATAAGCTTGGTTAAAGGCACTTGGGCTGGGCGTTCAACTGAAAAGCATTTGTCTTTTTAATTCATGCACGAAGCTTTGACCACCGAGTATCTCACACTAGAGCACACTCGACAGGAGCTGTCTTACGTATTTTCATATTTTTAACGGTGATGGAATAATTCGGTTGCAAGGACTCTACGATTTCTCCCGGAGCTAGGCGCTTTGCATTTAAGCAAACAATATTATGTTAAAAATGGAATTTAATTTAATATATGAATGCTACATCTTTACTCAGGGAAATGGAATGCCAAAAGTAAAGAGTATACTACGAATATTTAAGGACTTTAACAATAGTAGATGTTGGGTAGGGTAACAGTTAGCCGATATCTACTGTATGTATTCACATATTTGTGTAGGCTTCTAAGTGAATGTCCTGTTTGTGTCCTCAAACATTTATTATAAACAAAACTCCACAGCGACGGACTCAAATTTATCACAGTCGCTGAGCAATGGGGATTTTGTGTCGCTCCGCTAGGTTCCACCATTGACTCACCGTGCCAAGTGATGGAGTCATAAAGCGTCGCCCAGCCCGGTCCTGTCCTGGCGTGGAAGGCGCGGCTTTTGGTGCCGCTTGCATGTATTTTATTGCTCATGTAGAATGTCTAAACGATATAATTGACTGCCAGCCGTAGGGGGCGAAACACGAAATGGGCGAGGGACAAGGACGAAGGGGCCGACAGTGGCTAATTTATATGCATATAGTATACGTACTTGCGCTGTTTCGAATGACATTGAGCACAAAAAAGAGCCCGAATTATAAGCCGATTGATGGGAAATGATAGTGAAAAAGTATTCGGAAAAACTCGCCATTTGGGGACAACCCAAAGTGAAAAACTTGGCAGCGAAAGCCAATCCTGGCGGGCAAGAGGGAAGAGCTGGAAATGATTTAATTTGATAAAAGTTTTCCATACATTTTGCTCGCTAACTGTCTGCGCCACTTTTTTCTTACTGTTCGAGCTGAGAAAAAATCGCCTTGGCAAGCGGCCTGGAAATCCACGAGCGCAGAGGGGACCGGCTGCCACAATGCGATTTCATTAGGGAGTCGGTCATGAATTGAATGGAAAAATGTTTTCAATCATGGGCCCCAAATATTTGACCACTGGCTGAACAAACACGCTCTCACTGACACGGGGCGTCCTCTGCGCACAAGCGAGTCGGTTCCGGCTTGCGATTTTCCAGCAAAGCTCCGCTAATCCCAATATGCACAGGGTCCGCCGTGATGCAGCTGTGAGAAAGCGTGGGTGGGAACGCGGATGCAGGGACGAGGCTGGTGTCACTTCTATTCAATCGAATGGCGGCTCTTGGGACTGATTGGACTTTGGGAGGAGTGGCAGTTGGCACAGGCTATTTATAGGCACTGTGAGGCTGATTGGATGCACTTGAAGTCCATGTCGCCGCTGTCCAAACGCAGGCAAGCACTCATTTCGGCTGATCAATTGCCTCCGATAGGATGGAGAGGATAAGGCGGATGGATTGACTGCTCCCATTTCGTAATTTTCCCGGCCCGGAAGAGGGGTGGAGGGGTGTGGGCGTCCATTACTCGGCCAAGACAAGCTGACTGGTAAATGACAGCTCTCCTGCTCGCGCGCCACACGTGCCTTATCTGCTCCTGCTCAAGTGTGTCAGTCAATTTAATGCCCGTGGCCCGACGACAACGTGCCGGGAATGAAATTACAGCAAGGCATCACTCTCCTCATTGCCTCAACGCGAGACACTTATGCAAATGTAGCGGATTCCAAGTAAGCCCATGGGATGGGGCCCAGGCTCGATGCCGACGTCTTGGCTTTGTGATGAGGTCTTTGCTTTTGTCCTGAACCATAATGGAGAACGGGCGGTAGGCAACCGGGCTTAACCAACTGTTGCAAGGTCTCGGCTCGGCTCGACTCTAGTCGGCGCGCCTGGCCTTGCCTGCTTTTGGGGGCCAAACAAGCACGTCAGGTGGTGGCCTCTGGTATTTCGGCCTAAAGCTAATCCAAATCCCCAATACAGGACATTCCCCAGCTATTTGTCTGTCTGTCCGTCTGTCCCCCTAATGAGATGCAGCTGAGCCCACGACAGAGAACGTCAAGGCCTGCTTACTTCCGCGACGGAGGTGGCGACAAAGACATCCATTATGTCTCGGCTGTGGCGAAGTGGCGACCATGGCCCTGGTAACAACTTGCCGCTTGCACTTGCACTTTCACTACGGGCTACAACAAATGCAATTGGGTGGTCCTGTCTCCTCACATTACCATTTTCCTCTGGCCTTCGTATGAATTTCCGACCTGAACTTGTCAAATAAAAGGATTCTCTTCCTCTCCCTCTTCTCGTTTCAGCACTGCTTTCAGGCCGATTCATTTCACAATTGAGTAACTGAGCGCAACCTTTAAATGAAGAAATATGGGGAATGGCATGAACAAGGTAAGCCCCGATTTATCAAAAGAAACTGAAAGCCGCAGGCAATGGATTCAATATCTGCCCAAAATTACCCAATTATTTTAGCGACAATATCTAGAATGCCTTTCAATTTAAATCATTTTATTTTATTTAAATATTAACTATGATTCATAGACTGCGTTTACAAAAGAAAACTAATGAACATACATTAACAAAATAAAAATAATTATATTAATGATATGTTTATGAGTGAATGTTGAGCTTACAATTAATAGGGATGTTTAAAATTATTGTGGTTTTTCAAAAATGCTTAAGAAGGTTAATATTAAATTTTCATTAATGGTTGTTAGGTTACTTAATACTTAGTTATGATTGTTCCATTTAAATTTGATTGCGATGGTCCGTAGGTGATTGACCGATAGTTTGTTCCGGAAATGATAATCCTTAGTTAAATGACATATCTAATAGCGTTGATAGTGCCTACTATTGCAGACTTAACTTTTCCATCGATGTTATTGGTAGTTCTTGAGCGGTATAAAGATGATTGGGCAATGTCGTTACACCCGGTACAAGGGTATTATAACCAGATAAAATAAATAAGTACGCATTCGCGGACGTCATTCGAAGTTATTAAACTATAAAGTTTCTGGGCATGTTCTTCATCTTCTATGTTGAGAATGCCAATGCATTTTGCTCAACATGTTCCTAGCAACATTTATCTTAATTTGTCAACATTTTCTTGTTTGCATGTCCAAGTGCTATTTAATTTCACCCAGAATGATTTGGGTAACGGGTATCTTACAGTCGGTCATACTCGACTGTAGCTTTCCTACTTGTTTCAGTATGAGATTGAAGGTTCCTACTTAGACCAGAAAACATTTTGTGTTAAAGCTTGATACGCAGGAGAGATTTTTTAAGAGTCAATTAAGCATACCAGCCGTAAATGAGCAGGCCACCCACTTTAAATAAAAAGTTAAACTTTGTGTTTATTATTTTACATCTCCTTGAAATTCTTTTGTAAGCGCATTTTTTACACAACTGCATTGTATTCATATTTGGTGTATCGGATTTTAATAAATACTATCAAATCATTTCATTTAAGCAGAAAGGAAATTAAGAAAGTCTGAAATAGTCTGTATCATAATACTTTAGTTGCCTCTCATGTCCTTTTATGACTATGAAACTAATTGAAATGCTATTTAACATTAACATGACCTAAAATATTTGATTGCACACTTTTGGGCATTCAATTAATTTAAAATCCATAGCCCCCTCCGTACTGTCGCAATTTTGCCAGAGTGTATTTTGTTCTCTGGTACCACCATTTCTGTCCGATTGTTGTCACGACAACTGAAACCAAACAACATGCAAGGCTAACATTTTCGAAAGTCTATAATCCGCAATCAATTCATAGGCATAGTATATAGTAATCTGATCGTCCTAAAATGAGCTGGCACATGGGAGAGGTAAACTAGGAGCAGGCGGAGCCTAATGGAATGGCCTAATTTTACCCTCTCCTTTCCCATTTGTTTCAGGTCTTGCCGGGACTTTACGTGGGCAACTACCGCGACTCAAAGGATCACACACAACTGGAGAGGTTCAAGATATCGCACATCATCGCCATACATGACAGTCCGCGACGTCTGCTCCCAGTAAGATATGCCTGCTCGATGTGTTCCTATGAAAATAATAATTCACTTTGCTCTCGATCCTTTCCAGGACAAGCACTACCTGTGCGTGATGGCCTCGGACACGCCGGACCAGAATCTTTCCCAGTACTTCTCTGTCTGCAACGACTTTATTCATGCCGCCCGCCTGCGTGAGGGCAACGTGCTCATCCATTGCCTGGCGGGAATGTCGCGCTCAGTGACCGTGGCCGTCGCCTATATCATGACAGCTACGCACCTCAACTGGAAGGAGGCCTTAAAGGTGGTTCGGGCCGGCCGCGCTGTGGCCAATCCCAACACGGGGTTTCAGAACCAGCTGCAGGAGTTTGAGCAATTCAAGCTGCCCGAGGAACGCCGCCGGCTGCGGGAGCGCTTCCCGTCCTCGGCCTTGGAGCAGCTTGACCGGCTGAAGGTCGCCACTGCGCTGGATAACTACCAGGAGCTTCTGCAGAACCGTGACATCTGCGAGGGCAACTGCTCCCGCGGCGAGAAATGTCCCACAGGTGCGAACGTCGTGTTTGTCACGAGTGGGGAGGGAAAAGATGAAGGCAAGGAGCAGCCATTGGGCTCGGTCAAGAGAAACGTGGCGTACACGCTGAGCTTCGCGGCAGAGAAATGGAAGAGGAACACTCTTAATTCGGCATCCAAAGATCAGCGCGATGTATCCTTGCTCGAGTTAAGCAGCAGCTCTGGCGAGGACCTGATACCAAACGTGCGTTACTACGACCCGGACGGCCTTAATAAGGGCCGGTTCGTCAATAATTTGGATCCAGAAGAGTGCGATGGCATCGCACTTGCGAAGCCCTCGAATCGCAAGTCTCCGAAGCTCAACAAACGACGGCAGCTCAAATCCAGCCCAAAGAAATTTAGTTCCACACAATAAAACTGCAATGAGACCCGCAAGCGTTAAATTCTTTCTCTTTGATTTGCTCTGTATGTTGCAGGCGTCTGCAACATGGACCCCAGCAAGGGCTTGTTCCGACGCCGTCCCTCCAGCGCATCGACTCAGTCGCGTCTCCGCGCCCAATCCTCCAACACCAACACCAACACCAACGCTTCGTCCAGTACCCTCAGTACCCTCAGCGTGAGCAGCGTCGCAGCCCAATCCTGCCCGACATCGCCCAAGCACTCGCCCCTGCCCATGGCACGCCGCTCCGTGGGCAGCGAACGCATCCCCGAGGACGAGATCGCCCTTGACCAGCCACCAAGTACTTCCAGCGAGGCCGCCGAGTATGCCGCCGCCTTCGAGGACGCCCGCCGAGAGCAAGAGCAGCGCTACCAGCAGCAGGGCAGGAACCAACGATACTCCCGGCCTGGGAGTAGCTCTGCGTCCGGTAACACCCGCGTGGGCAGCGCCGGGAGTCGGAGGGAGTCGGCGGCCAGGGAGGATCACGGTTCGGCCCAGTTGCAGCGGAGTGCCAGCACGGTGAGCGGCTTTGGAGTACGGCCACGAAGCAGTCCGGCGGGCCTGCACGCCTACACGGGTGAGTGAGGCTTTCATGATAATCGCTGATAAAATCACGACGTGATTTGGCCAGAACTTAAACATTTTCATTTATTAAGTCGTTGCATAGACGTTATAGATAATAATTCTTAGTTCACCAATAGGCTCCGTTCCTTCCTCCGTCCACGGGTCTCGAGTCGATCTGCGCGAGGCCGATAAGGGATCGGCCATCTACCTGGGCTGCTCGGCGCCCAGGGCCTCCACACTGTCTATATCCTCGTCGAGGGGCTCGTCTGGAGGCTCAGCTCCGCCGTCTCCGTGCAACACTCCCCCTGCCAGTCCACGTCACGGAGTCAAAAGGTCAGTCTCAACATATATGTTTTATATATTTTATAAAAACAATAAGTATTCATTGCCCACAGATCCACCAGCTTGGTGAAAAAACCAAGATGAAGACATGAGCATGGTTCTCTAAAGCTTGACATAACCTGTAATATTTGAGCAACTGCACGACCAGCAGACTTGATTGGAAAAGGAGGACGAGCTCCTCCTGGCCTCCTGGGGATTCACTAGCTCCTTTGGTAAAGTAGCTTACTGTTGTTAGACGCCACGGCTGCCGGATCTTTCGTTGCTGGCTTTGGCTACCTAAAGTTGTTGATCCGTTTATAAATGGCATTCGGCACTGGGCACTCGCCTTCGAGTGCAGCCTGAATTATAATCAAATGTTGCGAGTATATTTTTCAGAGACGCATTTAACAAATACCGACATATACATATACACATATTTACTGTATATTATATAGCGTATTTATTTATACGAGCAGATTTGTTGTCGGTCCTCTTGGAGGGACTAATCCCCAGGCCCCTGTCCCCTGGCCCCTGGCCCCTGGCAGCGGGCAGGCGCGAGTGATTGCCGAGGCAGTCGAACAATAATTGAGAATTGTACAATTGCGTATTTTTGATTAGATCCATTGTTGTTGCAAATATTTTGATAGCGAAGAAACCGAAAACGGGGAAACCCCCCGGAAAACAAGAAAAGCGTTATACATTCATACCTAGTTGATATAATATTGACATATGAGATTTGAGATTGTTATTTAGAGTTGTTGCATTGTGTAGCATTAAATATATATAAACAAAGTTTATTAGCTCACATCCCACCCCACTTCTTCCACACACTCACACAAAATCGGAATCCCTCAAGACAAGCAATACAGATCGGACTTTTCTACATTAAATCATAAACAAAATTTTAACTTAATTAAACAAACCGCATTGAGGTGTGCTTTAAAGCTTGTGGCTTATCATAAAAACAAAAAAAAAAAGGAAATCAATTAAACATGTTATCGGATAAGAGTGTATAATTATATACAACCATTCCTTGAATATTGAAAACAATCTTATGGACATTTTAGACATTTTTGCAAGCTGGCTTTGTAAAAGAAATTGTTAAGAGATACAAGAGTACATATTCCAATGAACTGCGAATCAAATACTGTATTTATAATGCCTAGAGAAATGCACAAATCGGTTTTAGACTAAAGTTATTCAAAGAAATCGTTAAGTTTGTCAAATGAACACAATTAATATACAATAATAAAAGCAACTGTCTCCAAGACACAAGTAAAATAAAATGTATTAGCATAAAACCAAGTACATAAACATAATAAAAAATGCCCATGAATATACACACAGGCCTTTGACTAAATGGATGTCTTTAAACAATGACTAGACTTATAATCACTTCACAATATTCCAACAATTAGATATCCAATATCCTACAGACCCCCCGGCTTGTGGATCTGTGCACCTTCCTAACAACATTAAAAGCGATGCAAATACTTGGCTGAATATACTGAACACGAATTTCACTAAGATTCCTGTATATGGGTTGAATAAGTACTGTCACTTCATATTACACCTCCACGTGGTTCATCAAGAGCGGTGTGTTGGCAGTGGGATACGAGGACGGGCGACGTTTGCTCAGCTGGACGCCCAGCACATCGATGCTTTGACAGGACAGGGTTAGCGAGAGCGTCGTCTCTTCGTAGCGAGATTGGGTGGATCCCCCCGAAGAGCGTCGCAGGCCCGTGTAGGAGTCGACCTCGAGCAGAGCTTCATCACTGAAAAGATTATCAGATGAATAAGTAATAATAAATAAGTAATAAATTCTTAACACTCTTAATCAGGACCGTTATCGTTATAAGCCATATTATGAAAATTACATTTTAATTATTAGTTTTTTATTTTTATGTTTTTCCTCAATAATAATGAGTATATTTATAAAACTCAGTTAGTTATCATTATTGTTGAGCAAAAAAAAGAGAAGAATTTTATTGGTTTCGCTCAAAAATAAATCTAACTTTCAATTTGCGCCTTTGGTATGCATTTTTTTAAACTATTCATTATAAAGTTCATCATTATAAAGTTTATCAGAGGGAACATACATTGAAACAGGCAGAAGGTGTGATCTTCAACCGCATAAGGTATATATATGTATTATTGATCAGCATCACCAGCAGAGTCGATTTAGTCATGTCCGTCTGTCTGTCCGTAGCTACGCAAACTAGTCTCTGAGTTGTTGAGCTATCTGAATGAAACTTTGCAAATAGTCTTCTTCATATTGCGTTACTATATATATATATGACTGGACTCGGACCACTATATCTTATAGCTGCCATAGGAATGATCGGAAAATTAATGGAAAAAAAATTATAACTTCCCTACTTTTCAAGGTATTTTTATAAATTTTGAGATATAGCTATTATTTATTTATTTATTTATTTTAATTTTAATTCCATTAAGATCGGACAACTATATCATATAGCTACCTAGAAACGATCGGTGGATTTATTAGAAAATGTAAAAATTCTATTTGCAAAATGTAAAATGTGTAAGTAAATGTTATGTTTTTTTAAGTTACCAAAATAGGTGGAATTTTAATGATTCAATTGCAGACTGCAAGGGTATACAAACTTCGGTTTACCGAAGTTAAGTAAAATAAAGTTCCTCTGTATGTTTCTTCTACTTTTATGTTGAAAGCACCTATGCGTGTTGCTCAACATGTCCTTAGCAACATTTGTGTTTTTTGGGTTGTGCTTAATATGTTTCTAGCAACATTTGTCTTCATTTGTCAACCTTTTCCTTTTCCAAGTTACCATATCCATATTCCAAATTTCACCCACAATGTTTTGGGTACCGGGTATCTCATAGTCGGTCACTCTCGACTGTATATTTCCTACTTGTTACTTTACAGATAAGAAAATAATAATGTTTACAAACCTGTGATAGCGATGATGCTCAAGGAGGCTCCCAGCGGCAAAGCGCAGCTTCTTGGGCGACTCCAGGCTGGAGGAGCGGGCTAGGGAGTTGCGCAGGAGATTCTTCTGCTTGAGCGAGGAGCGTATGCCATAGTCGTTAGCCTTCTCTTGTGCTTGCTTAATGGTGCCCTGGATGAACTTGTTGAGAGCTCTCGACCCCCGCCTCTGAGACCGCTCGTAGGTGCGCCGATCGCGAGCCTCCTCGTCTTCGCCCAGCAGCCAGTAGGTGCGCTGCTCACCCTTGCCCTTCATCGAGATTATGCCACGCTCCTGGAAGTGATAGCCCCCCAGACGCTCCAGAAGTTGCCGGCACTGCCCACTGCAGTGTATCTTTAGCGGCACGCCGCTCGACTCCATGCGCGAGGCTGTGTTCACGGTGTCCCCAAAGAGACAGTAACGGGGCATTTTCAGACCGACAACTCCAGCGCAGACGGGTCCCGAGTGTATGCCTATGCGCAGGAGCAGGCGGTTAGTTGGCCGGTGGCGGATTTTAAACTCGGAAACGGCACTTAGTAGGTGCAGCGACATGGTGGCTATCTCGGCGGCGTGCAGGTCACCGTTGCGCAGCGGCAGACCGGAAACAACCATGTAGGCGTCACCGATGGTCTCCACTTTGTAGACGTCGTAGTGGCCGATTATCGAGTCGAAGCAGGTGTAGAGGTCGTTCAGGAAGTCCACCACCTGCAGCGGCGTGCACTCGGCGGACATGGCCGTGAAGCCCACAATGTCGCTGAAGTAGATGCTGACCTGCTCGTAGTGCTCGGGGTCCACCTTGTGGCCCTTCTTGAGCTGGTCGGCCACACATCGCGGCAGCATCTCATGGAGCAGGGCGTCGGTCTTTTTCTTTTCCTCTTGCAACTGGTCCGTGCGGTCGTCGACGAGCGCCTCCAAGTTGTTGGCGTACTTCTCCATCATGGCCATCATGTTGTCGAAGATGTTGGGCCGCATCCCCTTGCGCAGAGGCCGGAGCTTGGCCCGGATGGTCTTGAAGTCGGGCCGATCCTCGGGTCGCTCTGCCCAGCACTCGCGAAGGCACTCGCTGACGCAGTCGAAGGCCGTCTCTAGGGGCTGCAAGGAGGGTCGGTACGGATGCACCTGGTCCTGCGGCTGAAGCACCTTTTGCAAGCACTGCATGGGGGTCAGGCCCGTTTCTCCAAAGGGGCCGCGACGCACATGCATCTCGTACAGCAGGATACCGAAGGAGTAGGCATCCCCACGCTGCGTACCCGTGACGAGCGAGGATGGACCTTGCCTGAGGAGCTCTGGGGCGCGATAGAGCAGTTCTGAAACGAGAAACGTTAGGGGAGACCCATACAAGGACTAAAGGGGGCACGGGCACTCACTCTGGCACTTGGCCGACATGTGTTGCATATCCGTGAAGCTGTCCTCGATGCCCTGTTTGAAGGCGAACAGGCCGAAGTCGGTCAGCTTGACCACCCATCGCGAGTCCACCAGACAATTGGAAGTACACAAAGCGCCGTGGAAGCGAATGGGAGACTCGTGCAAATAGATGACACCCTGCTCGAAAGACGAAAGACGAAGGAGGTCAATGGTTGGCCCGCCATTAGTATAATGTTACAGCACTCACGCGTATAATGTCCGCCACCATGGAGGCAATGAACATGTTGTCCAGCTTGACGTCCTCGTTCTCCAGAATATCCTGCAAGGGAAGGGATGAGTGAAGGAGTGGATAGTGGGTGGGTAGCAGTCGGACTGACCTTAAGGCTGCCCCGGGTGCAATACTCGCTGATGATGCAAATGTTGGGCGGGTCCGTGCAAGCGCCAATGAACGCGCATATATTGTCGTGCCGGGCGTCGCGCAACTGTGGAAAAAGGATAAAGGCTCACAGGTTAAAAGGACTCCGGCGGCCAGGACCTACCAGCTACCAGCTCACCAGCTTCAGCTCCTTCTTCATCTCGCGAGTGATGTCGACGCTCTTCTTGCGAACCTTCTTTATGGCGTACAGCTGGCCCTTGTACAAGCCGATGGGCGTGAATATGGTCGTGTAGCGGAAGTCGGCGTCTGGATTGGAGCTCAGGCTCACCTGGCTGGTCCGGATCAGGGGATGGGTAGACTGCGAAGGAAGACGACGCGGCAAATGATTTAGCAAATGCTAATGTCAGACATGCAATGGCGGGAGAAGAGTCTTAGATGGGTGGAAAAAAGCAACCGTCTACCTTCAGATTAACACGAGAGTAACCTCTTGCAGTTGACAGGGAGAAAGCCGCATGATTAGTGGCCTCAGCTCCTATTTGCACCCAGATTATTTTAATATTTTTAAATACTAGCTTACAACTTCAATTTTTAAAAAGGTTTGCTAACTACCTGAGCTTTTACACTGGTAGATTATTGAAAATCCATTTATATTTGGTTGTCTTAATATTAAAAACTGGAGGAATAGCTGGGAATGGGAGGGGGCTGATATGTAGTAAGAAGGAGGGTCGGCTACTGGCCAGCTCCGTTCGGTTGCGGGAGCCCCACGAAACCACCAGGTTGAGTCCAGAAAGAGCGCCAGATCATCCAAGCGCACATTCACCAGACTGTCCAGTTCGTCGTTCGTCGTCTACCCAGGAATTGCGTTTTCCTCCCAAGAAGTGCGAGCAGTCATAGAGGAGGTGTTGGACGCTCTCTATTTATTCTTCATTTCCGCAGCTACGAATGAAGTCTTGGTGAGACACACTGCACCGATCTCCCATGCGGCCAATGTAGCAGGGTTCCGTTTAAACTCTTATCAGCTTCCTTATTCTGTTCTTTGTGAAGTGTAGGAAGTTCGCTTTGGGTTGTATATTGGTAACAGTGCTTTGGACACCTCGCAACTAATTGCTGCTATCCATTGTTCAGCGACCGCAGTCCTTGTGGTACCCTCGAGTTCCATTGGGACATATTGGACCTGCTTCCTTATGTCAGTCGTTACCTGGCACACCCATGTGTCTTGGTACCCAGAAAAGCCTGATGAAATGCGCTTGACATCGGTTCAGTGCCATAATAGTGTCTCGGATTAGTTTCTTTACTGTGCTCGATGGGAGAGCTTTTAAAGCTGCTTGGCTATCGGCGTAGCTTGATACGTTCCTCGAGTTGTCACCCAGGGTTTGTATCAATTTGGTCGACTGACAAACAGCGATCTCCGCTTGGAACACACTACACTAGTCAGGAAGACGGTATGAGAGGTACCCATAGAATAACAATATTCCAATTCTTAACGACAAAAGCAAAATGAAGAAGGCTTTGTTTTGAATCGGAATATTCATAGGTTGGAATTTTAAGTTTTATAAACTAATAGCCCAGCTCTTTTCAAGCCCATTTCTCGGCCTGCATCCTGAGGATACAGGTTGTCAGAGGGCAGGGAGTGAGACTTACGCGCGTTTGCTTCTGAGTCTGCTGCTCCCGCTCGTTCTCGTGCATCTGCACCTCACGGAAGTCAATCTTCCAGAGCAAGCTATCCAGTTCCTGCTCGTAGCGCCAGTTGCGGTAGAGGACCAGCATAACCAAGCCCAGCAACAATAGAGCGCCTCCGGCAATGGCCGCCGATATCTCGCCAGTGTAATCTGTAGTGATGAGCGAAGTCGGTTTGGGCATGGGACTTGGCAGAAAAACTCTCTACTCACTGACGCACTTCTCGCCGCCAAAGCCGCAGCTAGGAGCAGCTGCTGGCCGCAAGCCGCCCACCCAGTCAATGGGCCCGAACAGATTGAGATCCTGCGAAGAAGCAGAGAAGAACCGAATTAAGGCCAAAGCTCGCGGGCAGACAAAGTGAGGTATGTGGGATTAGTGGAACCAGGCGGAAGCGCTTACCTGTTGCTGAACGGTTGCGATTGGGGGGAGTGGCAGACAGCAAGTTACAAAAGAAACATACCTATGAAAAGGCTTTACTTACGGGCATCGCCTCGCTGCTTCTGCTGAGGCTGCTGTTCCTGTGACTGAAGGTACCCACGGGTCGGAGTCCCAGCACAGTCTGGTTGCGTCCGTTTCGCACTTTCCCCCTGGCTAATACTGTATAGTTGCCGGCCGCGTCGCCATTCTCGTCGATGTAGACGTGATAGCTGAGGACTCGATTTAGAGTGATAGCCGGATTATATGGCGAAGAAGCCCACTCACCCCATTGCGCTGCGATACCGCGAGCCCTTGATGGCCGCCACAATGGCGCTGCCGTTCTTCGGCTTGCCGCCCGAATCAAGGACTTCTAACAGAGCCTTGGCATACAAATGGACGGCATCGTAGAGATAGGCGGCCTCAGCGCTTATCTGGGGGAGAACAAAAAACGGAGAATGAGTGGTTTCAGTTTCATGGTGAATGGTGAATGGTGGGTAGACGAACCTGCTTAACACCACCGAACAGATTCAGTGGATTGGGGAAATTAAATGGCGGTCGTTCCATGTATTTGTTAACCTGAAAGCGAACGAGCAGACATGAAATGGGTCAGATTCTGTGGTCAATATTATGAGCAGGGATGATGGCGGATGCAACGCATCAATCACCTCCCTGTCAGACGGGTCAGCTGTTATACCTCGTTGGCGAACATTGCGAAGGAGACGGACGCCGTGGGAACAATTCCCAAATAAGACTGGAAGGCCTGCACGGCCAGAGGCTCCACATCCTCAAGCAGTAGTCCGCGCAAATACTTCTCGGGCTTAGCCGGCTCATATTGCTCGATGTCGATGCCCACCACGAAGTAATCGCCTTGAGATAGGAGTCCCCGCCTTTGGAGACTAACCATGAGGCCGACGTGTTCATAGTAGTGCCCTAGTATAAGATAGACTAGTCGGATAATAAAAAGGATTAGCATATTTGTATCTCAATGGAAAATTGCCTAAAATTTAGATCCATTCTTAGTTGAGCAAAAATGTAAGGTTCTCTGGAGTGAAAGTCTTACAGTCTTACTGTAGTTAACGAAATTCGCTGAAAAGACTAATTAAATCCTGAGTAAAAGACTTCAGAGATTGCAAGAAACTTTACTGACATAGCCGATCATACTGTGTAATATAACCGGGTATCTCACAGTCGGTCACACTAGACTTTAGCTTTTCTCCTTGTTTTAATTCCGGTAGAAGGACTCGGTCTTAATCGTTGCTTTCTGTTTCTTCTCATGAAGTTAGTTGTGTCGTTATGTTTCTTACTTATTAGTTTGATAGTGCACAGTTAAAGTGACACATTTAATTCTTGTCAATGTCTTTCACTTCCGTTCCAGCGTTAAACTTTACTATCAGCGATGTTCTGGTAATTAAAGTAAACTATGCCCATGGTTCATAACATTTATGCTTAAAAGTGCGAACAAAGGTTTCAAAGGTTTCGTGAAAATACTTGGGAGGGTGAGGCCGACAGGCCTGGCATTCTCCTGATTAAACAGCGAAAGTGCATCTCTATGTAGCCCGTTGTTTTACAGTACATAGCCAACCATCGTTCAATAGTCAGAGAAAGATTTGGTCAAAATGTTTATGCGAACTAGTGTACGAGTATTCGGTATAAAAGCTCAAATAAAATTGTTAAGAAAACAAGCTTCGAGAAACCGGCCTAAACTGGACGATTGAATGGTAAAAAATCATAAATCTATGTATATCAACTCGTCTGGTAAGGATGCGAGTAGTAGCACCACTTTACGCCTTACTTACTTCTTGTGTTGACATAGGTCTGATCCACTAAAGCATCAAAGGGATTGGCCATGAATCCGTGGTGGTAAATGGTGTTCCAGGTACGAACGTCCCTTATGACTACTCCAGCCACACTTAACGTACTTAAAATCGTCTCAGCCACCGGCTGGTACTGACCACTGCTGTCGTCCAAGTACAAAAAGCTTACTTGAGTCCAGTTAAAGGCCAACAGCAGGGCCACCACCGACTTGGAGATCTGCGTGTCCGGCGGTCGCGTCCGTGCAAAAGTTGGGAAGTCTGCCTTGTTTGAGGGATCCCGGTGGGTGCAGTACTGCAAATGGGATTACACAAAGCTGTAGGGTATTGTTGCAAGGGCCAGCTACTCACATAGGATATCATGGGTAGATTGAAGGCGGCCGCCATCCGTCCCTCATGCACGCACGTCTCCTGGGGTCCTATGTAGGCGGCCACCTGCTGTGTCCACAACGCCGCCGTCTGCCGGATGCTGGCCACTTCCTCTCCAAATGTTTCGGCTACCACGAATTGCAGTGAGTGTCCCCGGTCACGGAGTCGGCCGGCGTTCACTTGCTCCACTGCTAACGAAATGGCTCCAGAAATGGTGATTCCAGGTCGTTGGTAGTCCAGGTTTCCCGGGCGCCTTTGCGAGCCAGTGAGGTAGCCGAGCATGAAGACCTCTCCATGAACCTGCCGGCACTGACTGACAACAAGCAGGAGTAGCAGAAGCAAGCGAGGCAGGAGATATAACAGTCCTGAGTGGTAGATTCCAGCTGGAGCACGACAGGGGTGCGCAAACATTACGCGAGTGCGGAGATTGAGTGTGGGGCTGCTCCTCTGGCGGCGCTTAATTTAAACAGAGTTGGCTCCCGCGATCGATATCGGTTCTTCGCCGCGTGGCAGTGTCCTTGGGAGCAGACGTTGATTCTTTAAGGTAATGCAACATTTTTGTTGATTTTGCATTTATTGCTCCTCGTCTTAGCCTCGGAGTTGTGCACCACTGAGTGGGCTTCACTGCCTTTCGGTTAATTAACTTCTCGTCTTGACCAGCTCTCCTTGCCGACTGTGCCATTAGCTGCTTCCTGTTTCCGACTGAGTTCTGCAAGTAAGAGGACTTTAATCACGAAGTCGTTTTACTCAAGTCTGTAACAAGAGAGGGAAGGAACACGGTCATGCAGGACTGCCTCTTATATGAGGGAACACTCCCACATGTGTACTTTGTACATCCTCCCTCCGCGTAAGCTAACACATAAATTAATGCACAGTGCTTTGGCGAAGGCTGTCTCAAATAAGAGTGCCGTAATGACGTAAAAGAATACTTTAACAATCACGCGTATGTTCTACCGACTTAAATATACATCTATTTTAATCTAAAGACAGACCCCAAGAGCTCTTTAAACCATCGAACTTTAAACAGAAAATAGGGATAGCGATACATGGCTAACATTTTAATTCTTAAAACAAGAAAGAGAGATATCTTGGATAATAAAAAATAAATATAAAAGATAACATATCTTTATATAAAAAACAAAGGGGCTGTGCCCATTTACCCATACCTTAGTATTGTAATATGTGTCCAATTTTGATAAAAACGACCTTTTTAAACTGGCTCCCCAATTTATACTCTTTTTTTCGAAACTAATTAAAGAAAATTTTTTTAAATCCCGTTTTTTCTTCAGTATTACATACATTTTTTTAGCTGAAGGTGAAATCGTTGAGAGTTATTTACGGTAGATTTCAGAAGTTAACGACTGTGCCAAGTTTCAAATTGCGAGACCATTTTGCGTAGAAAAGAACAGGCGGACAGGCGGATGGATAAACGAACAGAAGGACATGATTAGATCGACACGTCTATTGAAGGTGATAAAGAATATATATACTTTAAAGGGTCATAAAAGGCTACTCTCTGCTTTGCAAACTTCTGACTAAAGATATAATAACCTCTACTACAGGCACGATTTTCAGCCTAAAGTTATGATCCACTCTATCAAAAAATAAAGAAATTTTCCTGACGAAATAAACAAATCCGTTGAGATTGAGCTCGCTTATCATTCCGCCTAGGGCGTAACTCAAAGTTCCTTTATTGGGTCGCGAAAGTCTCCTTTTATATGCTTCGGACATAAACAAAGTGTTAAAATGGTCCAGTACTAAACTTGGCAGACAATTCGGCCAACGTAATGAAATTTTTATGAGAAATAGGTACGCATTATGTGTGATTTTGCTAGGACGTTGCATGGGAAGTTGCTGATAGACCGACCAAATAGCTCATTCCTCAGTTCCTTTCGGAAGCCTTTGTTTGCTCTTTGTCTGGCCCCCATCTCGCACTCCAGGCAGTTCGCACACTGGTTTGCTGATTGCTTCTTTCACACGCGCTTGGATTCTCCGCCCTCGCCGCTGGCCTCAACAGAGTGCCATTGAAGGAGGACCTGGAGCAGAGCGTCTGCTGCAGTCGATATGAGACTCGTATTACAAGTATTGGCAGAGCCTTTGAAACTTCTTGCAGCGGAGAAATTTATTATATTGACTCCAGCAAGGGGCCTCTCTTCTCTCTAAAAGCACTTGGAACTTTGGCTGGCATCTTGACTTTCCCTTTTGACCCCAAAACGGAACTCGCTGCGCTGCTACTGAGGCTACGGCTGGAAGGGATGTTCGTTGGTCGTACTTGATGTCCTCTACTTCGCTTATAAAGTGATGCGTGCTGACATGCCGCTCTATTTATGCTAATACGAGTGACTAGCACCCCTTTCACCTCCATCGCTACTTGCCCCGTTACAACAACGTTATAAATTACCGCCATCGGCGTTGGCATCGTTTAATAACGCTCTTTGGCCATAAATCTAGCGTAAACCTGTGACGTGCTCATTGAGCCGGCAAGGAGGGTTTTCGGATCTTCGGTTAATTGTTGTGCTCTTTAAAAGCGAACTCCAAGGGATGGGTGGGTTGACGGGCACACCGACTGCACTTGACACAACATTTCGCTAGCGATTTATCCTCACGCCGCAAGGGGGCCGCTAGGTTCCAGTTTCCGCTCCAGTTTTCCCGAGTACGAGGGGGAAACTTGGCCAAGGATACTGTTTCAGGCTGTATAGAGAATTCAACTGCAACCGCAGATTGACAGATAAACGTTATCAATTTTTTTGCACGAATATCTATTCTTATGGTGTTATAACATTACCCTGTTGCATTCATTTATTGAAGTTTTGATTAAAGCGCAGAAAGAAAGAAACAACTATACATATTTATACGGATAACATTTTTTATAAAATAACTTAATGCCAACCAAATATGTATGCAACAGGCAAAAGAAAGCAGCTCTTGCCCCAAATGATGGACGCGGAAAATCCAGCTTTCTTAGCAGTTTTCGCTAAACTTGCGAGAAAACCAAAAAAGAGGTAGAACATAGGTTGTTCACCTCGAGCTGTTTAATATAATAAAAGTGGTCTCAGGAACCTAAAACAACGATTTGATTTAGATAGACAAACAAACAGACAAACAAGAAACAGTTTTTATTTTGAAAAGCCCGACCTAATCTTGTTTATTGAATATCTTTTCAACGGAGAGACGCTAGAAAAACTGAAAATTATGGCCCAACAGCCTTAAATAAATAAAATTACTATTTTTCCCTTTCACTTCCGTATCACCTGAACCAATTGATTTTTCAAAAGACCAAGTATCCACAACCTAAAACGATTCCCTTCGATTGGTATATCGTTTTTTACGATCGAACTATTGTAAGCTGATTTTCAATTTTACGCTTTATATAGAAGTCGTTTTGCACACACTCTGTGCTCGTCACTACGTAGTGAACTTCTGCACCATCTAAGTAAATTTGAGTTAGCATGTTGCGCTACATATTCCTAGATACAATTTCCTTTTTCGGGTGTTTCTCAAGTTGTTTAAAGCAATATTTGTCTTCATTTGTCAAAACTTTTCATAAATCTAAATCAAAGTAAATTATACATGTCCATGTCCTTTTTAATTTCACCCACAATGCGTTGGGTACCTGGTATTTCACACTTAAATTTTATAATAATCTCATTTACAAATATAAAAATTAACAAAATCTTCCTTGGTAAACATAGAATATTATTTGAATTGTCCCGAATTACTAGGGTTTCTTGTCAGTGAGATTCGTTGCTTATTTATCTTCGAGCATAGTTGGCCAGCTTCATTGTTTTAGCTCATGACATTGACGATTGACGGGGAGT
This sequence comes from Drosophila tani, assembly GCA_008042535.1. Lineage (NCBI taxonomy): Eukaryota > Metazoa > Arthropoda > Insecta > Diptera > Drosophilidae > Drosophila > Drosophila tani. Next base: position 26,364 of record VNJO01008257.1, read on the forward strand.
GCTATGCAATTTTCCAAACTGCACTCCACTCCGAGTGCCAGCAGCACTCGACTCTTCAGGCTGTCAGGCAATTAAACGCAATTTGTCTGTCATGCAAATACGGCGGCACTCGAGCAGAGCCCAACGGGGAGAGGTTGTGGAACGGTGGGAGTGGTGATGTCGACTTGTGCTATGTTGTGCGGCAGAGCTGCCGCTGATTAATTCGACAATATAAGGGAACCATAAAAATCGAGTTTGGTGGGAAAATCAGTGGCAAAGTGGATTGAATGACTGGATCGGCGTCTTTCGAGCCCACAGTGATCGTGAGTGACCATCGATAAGTGATCCCTTATCGATCAGCAATCGCAATCTTATCGAGCTTTTGAGGAATGCCCGAGGTAATGGACTCCTCACTCAGCACAGTTTGATTTAGAATGCAGACAGGAGAACTTCTTGCTTTATTGTTGACCCTGGTTGTAGCTGCGGGTGAGTGATTCGTGCCAACAAAGACCCCGATAAAGTGGACATATTAATTTAATTCTAGTTCACGCCGAGACGGGGTTCGTGCTACATACGCGTCGCATCAGGGACAGTCCGCAATTGGTGGAGCCGGAGGTGGAGGCGCTGGTGCGCAGCTCGTTCTACGCCGCAGATCCCACTGTGTGAGTCACTGATTACAGTGTGTGTATCATTCCAATAAGTGATCCGCTACTGCTTCCACAGCGTCTCCATACCCCGATGGCTGGGAAATAGCTCCTCGCCCGAGCTCGCGGCTGTGGTGTCTGCCATGCTGGAACAGCAGGCCAGCAATGTGATCAGCGTAGATCTGGGAAAGGCCACTAATGAGGCGGAAGTCACCGAGAGCGTGGCCAGCTTAGTGTCGATCCTGAACATAAACTTCGACGTGCCGCTCGACCGCATCCTGCTCGTAGGCTTCGCTGAGGGTGCTCACCTGGCGGGTGCAGTGGCTGCCAAGTTGCATCGGGATCTGGGCCGCCAAGTACCGCACCTCACCGCCCTTGATCCAACCCCTGGAGATTCGATGGAGCACGGGCTCTCCTCATCTGATGCCGAGTTCGTTGAGGTTGTGCACACAAATGCGGGGAGAACGGGCACCTGGGACCGAATGGGACATGTGGACTACTTCCCCAACGGAGGGGAGACGCAGCCTGGTTGTTCTGGGGACTCCTGTTCGCATGAGCGCGCATTCGAGCTGCTCGCCGAGATGTGGTCCCTAGATAACGACTTTGTCAGCGCACTCTGCGGCTCTGTCGAGATGATGAGCGCCGAGAGCTGCCGCTGGTCGACCCTGAAGATGGGCCAAAAGGTAGAGGGGCAGCCCTCAGGCATCTATTTCCTGGAGACACACCAGTCACCACCATATGCCAGGGGAGCCTACTACATCGGCTTCTTGTAAAGAGCTGAGCCAATAAAGAACAAATCGAAGAATGGAAACAAAGGAACAACTTTACCATTAGTCACTGTACTGTTGGGTGCCAGTTGGGGGAAAGCGGCGATGAGCAACTTTCAAAATTTATGTGCGCCAGGCGTTTGGCACATTCATTATTTTAAAATCAATTTAAAGGGTCTCTTCGCCCAAAGTTTGATGCATGAAGCGGGCATGACTGAGAGCTGTCGCCGTCCTTGTCGTTATCTCGTTTTTCATGCAGAATAGCAAAGGAAAAATAGAAGATGTTCCGAACTTTTTTTCATTTGTGCGTCTGCCAGATGCTATCCATACGAAAAACAGCGAATGGATGAAGGAAAATACTTCATCGGGAATCGAAATCGGATGCTTCGTGGATGGTTATTAGTCCAAGAGCCTTGACTTAAATATTTATGTATATACAAGTCCTTTTTACAATAGAAATGGCAAAAATATCAACTATTAACTGTGTACATCGTTAGTCAAAAAGAATAGTAGGTTAAAAAGAAATTAGTGATTTATAATTATAGTTTGTTTGTAGGGGAGAGTGTCATTAATTGTGGTTCTGGAACTTGGATGCTGCTATTTCTGTAACTAACTAACTATATAAATAAATATAGACTAAATTTCATTGAACTTTAAATATTCTTGAGTACCATAAGGCTGTACTGTGTCCTACCGGTCCCCTATCCCCTGTTTAAAAGGATTGTTGTTTCAACCCATTTTTCCGTTAGACTTATAGAAAAATTCCTTTGTGCTTAGCATGCCTTGACTTTTTCCCCAGGCGGAAAGCTTCGCCATTCCACCCTCAACCACCATCCACCCTTTTTGGCGCCTTTTGTGCGTGTCACTTGAAAGTAGCGGGAATGAAAAACTGTCACAAATTGCATTTAAATGCGCTGTACTTAAGTTTATCTTTCGGGAAACTTCAAGCGGAAGTCCTAAACTACCTTTGACCCTCCTCTGCTACCCTCACACTAACGCCAACTTTACGGCGAAGCCAATTTGCTGGGTGCCCAATAGAAGTTACTGGCCCAGTCCTCTCAAGCAGTGCGCTCACGTCGTTCCCGTGCGGACATTATTTCCCCAAGCCGAAAGAAAGATCCATTTCGCGGCCACAGTCATTGCGAAACCAAGGGCCAATACCCCGCCTTTATCACCCATACCTGGCGGATATCAGACAATCATCCAATTACGCTTGATGATGATCAACCGGCGACTGATAAGGTGTTAAACTTTCGCGATAGCGACCGCCCAAAAGCATGCCACCAAGTTGGCACCAGCTAAGTTTTCTCGGCGGTAATTAAGGCCCAATTAGCGGCAGGCTGAGCTGTCAGCACTGACCTTTCTTGACTCGGTTCTTTTTCCTGTGATTTATCAAACAAAAACACCTCTTAACGAGGTGAGATAAAAGTGACGATGGCACCTCAACTCCAAAAGTTTCTGATATCAAATTTTGTGACAATTAATAGTAACGTGAACAAAAATAAATTACAAATAACTCAACTAGTTTCTAATTCGACACGCTGGTCTTTAGTTTCAAGGCTAAGAATTTTACAGCTTAGTGCAGAAAACGAAACTAGTTGAATTATTATAAATTATTTATTTTTGTTCACGTTTCTATGGGCGCGTTATGGGTTATGGGCGCAGGAAATCTAGCATTTTTGTTGTTTTCCCACCAAACTAGCGGAAAACCAAAAAGTGGTAGAATAAAAATTGTTAAGCTCGAGCTGTTAAATAAAATAAAAGTAGTTCCAGGACTTTAAAACAAAAAAATCCACAGACAGACAGACAGACAGACGACAGTCAGACACACAGACAAACAACAGGATAAACGTTCTCATATCGGAAAGGCCGTTAAAATCTTGTTTTTTGAAAGGAGTATCGGATCGGGATGATTGAGGTGTCATTCGACGCGAATTTGAAGCTAGATTACAACAACATTAAAAAAATTGGAATTTTTGCTCCACCGGCCCCAATAGGTCAAATTTTTAAAACTTATAATTTTTCACTTCCATTTCTCCTGAGCTAATCCGTTCTTAAGCAAGTAAGAAAGATACAGTCGAAAAGTGTTCGACTTTGCACCAAAAGCCAATTTAAAATTGAACATACATTATCATACTCTACTTCGATACTTTTTAAAATAAATCGCCTCTCGAATTAGCTCCCGACCTAAACAATTTAATGTCATACTTAAATATAAATGATACATTTTATAAGGACGAATTATGTTATTTTTTGCGATTTCTTGCTATATTCTTTTCTCTGTTCTTCTTTCTGCAGTTGGCGCCATTATATCGCGCGACCAAGGCTCGAATGCGTCACCTGTCGGCTACAGCTTGCAACAGCAGTGCCTTAGGGGAGGTGTGTTAAAATGCAAACCTTACTGCTAATTTTCAGAAAACGTCCACTCAAGCCTATTCATTTATTGAATCTATTAACTTTAACCCGAAAATTACGAGTATAGCTTTTTTATGATTTTGAAGAGCAAAAAAACTTGATCTGCATGCAACAGATTCCAATGTTGTCACCAAATTTGGTAACTCTAGCTCTTATAGTCTCTGAGATACATATGTTCTTTCACACGGACGCACGGACGGACAGACGGAGAGACGGACATGGCTAAATCGACTCGTCTGGTGACGCTGATAAAAAATATATATACTTTATAGGGTCGGAGATTTCTCCTTCTGCCTGTTACATACATTCTCGGTTGGCACTAACTTATAATACCCTTGTACCCTATGGGTTCCGGGTATAAAAATCTTAGTATGCAGTTTCAAAGAGGTTTACAATACCTATTGAGGCAGTTACCTGGTTAAAGGTTTTATTTAGTAGAGATGGGGCTCCAATGACCGAAATTGGGCCATCAAACCCGTGTCGTTGTCGTAATTTTGTTTCTGTTGTCGTCAGTTCAATAAATCACCAATTATGTCAGTTTTAAGAGTTTAATAATATACATAACTTATAAAAAAAACGGGAGCTTGTCGACTGTGTTCTAGGTCGCTTGGTGAGAAACAGATGATGTTCAGTTGAAAAGAGTGGCAACCTCTTCGATATGTTGCTATAATTTTAAGGGGGTTACACTTATCGATACATTTTTAAATTGTAGAAAATACGTTAGCTTTTAAATTAAATAAACGTTTATCAACAATACCTTTCGATCAAGATATAAATGGTTCTGATCGGACTATCGTAGCAGATTTTCAATTCTACGGCTCTGCATAAAAGTCTCCTTGCGCACCACAGTCTTGGTGCTCATCGTCACTACGTGGACTGCCGCCCACAGTGATGTTTAGCTTTCGGGAAGTATTTTTTAAAGCTGCACATTTTTTGTTCAAGGAAAAGTGGGCTAAGCATGCATTTACCCCATAACGTTGACTCAGCTTCTTAACGCCCCGTACTTGCCCTCTTCAGCTGGCTTAAATCTCAGTTTCGGGTTTGGATTTTTGTTGTCGGCATTAAATATCAGGCCATAAAGCAGAAGCACCCACACCCACCCAACACCACGAGACCTCCATGGAGCCAATAATGGGTCTGGAGGTGGGACATTAGGTCACCTCAACCCACAACTTCTGCTAAACGTTCATGGCTTCTGGACTTCGTACTTACAACTAGTAAGGTAAGTACGAGTATGTCGTATTTTCAGAATCGGTTAGAGGGAAAATTCAAATTCACATAAAAACAATAACTATGGATCTTAAGTTAAGACTATTCTTCTAGCGATGATTCCAAGACTCTAAGGAATTTCATCTAATTATTTCAGTTAAAAAAAAAAGTTTACGTAAATGAATGAAAGCAAGGCTCGACTTTATGCCAAGACCACAAATATATACGCAGATTTTTACGAGTAAAAGCTAAGAGTAAGGGATTTAGATAAACAATGCGCGAAATGGGTTTTAAACTTTTTCGGTCTGTGAAAATATCTAAAATCTATTTATGAACCGTTGCTGTGTTTTGCCAGGTATCTAACAGTCGACTACTCGACACAGTCTGTTCCTTTTCTGTTTTTGTGGTATCCCACGGCTCCCCAAGAGCATTGCAAGCGTAATATATAGCCATTACAGAATGTAACACTGAAATTAAGTCCCAACAATTTCATTTTCATTTCACTTTGTTTCGCTTTGAGCGCTCCTTCTCTCTTCGCCTCCCCCTCACTTGCCTTCCTTTCTAATGTTAATGTTAATGAGCGCAGAAATGCGTTTGCATTTGGGAAGTTGGAATTGATAAGGAATCTCGCGTCGCCCCGGCTGCCCTCTCTTCATCAATTAAAGTTCCTTTGAGATCCGCACGCACGTTGCCAAGGTGCCTTCGCACTGCCTCTCCCGCTCCCGGTCCCGCTCTAGCCTGGTGGTGAGCTTGAGTTTATGGCTATGTTAATTTTTGTACAACGATTTTATGGGATGCCATTGGAACGGCTCACCAACCATGGCCCCGGCCGAGCGCCCGCTCCCACCCCTGAACGAGCCCCATGCCCAAGCCCCCAGAACTGTGCCAACTGTGGGTGCGGCTTTTTGTCGCCAGCTCAACCTGGTGGTTCATTGTTGGGCTACTTGTGCTGTTTGTGGCTGTGAGCCCTGATAAGCGACAAGCAGAGTGTAACATATGTCGAGAGCCCACCCACTGCCCGAGAGAGGTGCTTTGCATTCGGAGCTGAGTCGAGTGATACCCGGGCGTTCCAGCACCAGTGCTCCCCGGGCGGAGCGTAGTTAAAGAAACCGATTGAAAAGCATACAGGTTAATTACATTTGCATGACCCACCGCCAGCTCCACCGCAGGTGTGAGTGGCATGCAAGTGCGGACTGGGATGGGAGAACAATTTTGCGGGTAATTTGCGTGCCGCTGAGGAACGTCCTCTGCGCGAGGCATAATCTCTCGACCCCGTTTCGCGGCTAATCAGCATTATTAGTTTTATATATTGTGGGTGCTTAGCTATTTAAAATAAAGTGCGTAAGCGGCGGTGACGTGACTGATAGCGCTGCCCGAAGTCATTCCAAAAATTTCCAGCGCCACAAAGTTCGGGCGCCACCATAAGGCCGACTAATGCCCGACTAATGCGAATGCTGACCACGAGCATTAACCATTAATCATTTTTCTCGTTTGCCAAATGCAATTGCATACACAGTCGCATGTAATGCATTCAAGAAGCATGCATGCATACATTGAACACTTGCTTATATAATCCAACAGTGATCACTATAAGAAATCATTTCATAACTCAGATTTTTAATTCGGAACATTGATTAATTGTCCTTTCATTGACTAAAAGCATTGCAATAGTTTTAGTTTTCATACCTGCACCCAAAAAAAATCATCATAGAACCTATACGATTGTTACATGAATTCTATACCCTTGAGTATGAAAAATTTCTTAATAAGATACTTATCAATTTAATACTACGAAAGTATACATTTTATACTCATCTGCACCAAGACTTCAGAATACACGTAATCACTACCGCGTCAAACAGAAATGCCCTAAATTCCAGCTAACGCGATATGTTATCGAATTTTTGATGTAGGTTCGTATAAAAATAATACTCAAAAATACACAATTGAAACTATAGAGTATAAAAACTAAACTTTGGAGTATACATTTGATATTTTGAAGTATAAAATTTATACTAAACCCGTTATACTACTTGAGTATACTTTTAAGACAACGCGTAGAAAGGTTAAACTCTTGTTTTTTTTTTTTTTTTGGTGTGCATAAGGAAGAACAGGAACTATTCTTGGCGATTTGACAAAGGACCGTAAAGAGTAAATTTGTTTAAAGTATTTTTAAAACTTCAAAGACGCCCTCTAAAAGTAGCGATACTCGAGATCAGAGCTTTCCCATAACTTGCAAGCCCACATAGTCAGATATTCGGTTATTAAGCGGCGCTGTTCCGTTGACCTCAGCTGTGCGGCTGTCGATACGCCGTTGAGTGTGGTCAGTGACAGAGGAAGGGGCAGCGCCACCAAATGCAGAGGCCAGGCCGTGCAAGAAAAAATTCACGCCGCCGAGGCAGTGGGCCAATGACAGGCCCCCGCTCGCTCTCCGTCTCTGTGCGCCTCCCTCCTCGCTCACCCACTCGCAGTCACACTCACACCAGGCGATCGCAATTTGTCAGCGGCGTGCTTATGACAGCAGCGTGCTCTGCAGAGAAGTACGCGCTGGCATGCAGCTGCACCGACTGCGACTGAAGCAGCGACGCCACGCGACTGAGTCATTTTGCAGCGACCGCAGCCAGCAGATGAAATTTAAATAAATTGTGGAAAACTCGCTTTGCTCTGTGAGCCCCTCATTGTTTGGGGCTGCTTTTTATTACGCTTATCAATTATTTTCCCATTGCATGAGAATCTTGCGCAGATTTGAGGGGGGAGGAGGTGTGATGCTTTTGTAATTGCGTAAGAACTGTCATACACACTGTACGCACTGTTATGGACTGGTCGTAACGGGACTCACCTCCCTCCGTACCGCTCGTTGGAGCTCCGCTGCTAATTGGATTGCAATTGGATTTCCTAATTTGGAAGACCGGTGTATTTATAGGCCACGGAGTTAGCGCTCCCGTGTTGGCCAAGCGTAGTTCTTGTTGACTTATTCGGTTATTCCACGCGGAACAATCACTGGTGCTTAAGAAACTTGGTCACGTCCAAGGCAAAATTAAACAAACGCAGCCGCTGCAAAACTAGATATTCTGCTTCAGTTGCGATTTTTGCATTAATGAAGCACTCTCGAGTGCGGCCCGCGAATGTGCGATAATTTATTAGTGCCACATTTGCGACACAGATTTCGATTTCGGACTCGGACCGCCGCGGCGGGGGCCAAGTCAATTCAATTTCCCCACGCGCACACTGACTGACCCCTTTCAGCCGTCTGCAAACACTAATAACGGGCCTATGCCAGTCTATAAACACATTTTCGCCAAATTCTGCCCATCAACACGATCCGTTTGCCGAGCCGTTACCGGACTTGCCGCCGTCCGACACTTGTTGCTGAAAACGCGCCAATATTGGATATTTGCAGGCGGTGCGGCATCCGTGAGACAGATGTCAGGTCGGGCATGCAAAAGAGTTCACCGCACTCCTTCTTCTTCGTTTACGAAACCAAATGTGTTATAAACCGTCAACACGCTCCGCTTTATTTGCTTTTTTTTGTCTGCGTTCCGACAGTCTGCAAACTCCGCACGCGTCTTGAATCTCCCCCACTCGATTGCACACTCGCGTCGCCTCAACCGTCAACCGCCAAAGTGCGACCATGCTATACCGATACAATAAACCATCACGGGCTAAAAAAGTGCTAAAATATGCCGAGTAATTTTTATAAAACCCGTCACTGCGTTTACCGAAGACTCAAACCAGGGAAAAAGAACTTAACCATTTGGCATAAGGCCACAGTGGGCTGAAAAGGATTTGTTCCGCTACTGCAACAAATTTATCTGCGTTGATTGGACCCATTGGAATATTTTTTTGTTTAAATCATAAAATTTAATAATAATCATTACAATCCACAGTGGTCATAGGCCATACAAAAAGAAATTGATCTTGGCACATTCCAGCGAAAAACACATTTTCGATCAGCTGATTGTCCAAACTTAACGACACAATACCCTTTGTTTGGCTTTTCTAACGGGACTTTCTAAAAATATAACGAAAAAAACGATAACGTGTTTACACATTTGCAATTTGTCAGCAACACACCAAATTTAAAAACGTAAAATAAATTATAAAACACGGGTAATCTTAATACGACTCCAATGAATATTGTTCATAACGGTATATACTTTATTTATACAAATAAATATATAAATAACTTGTGCTGTGTCTTGTGTAGTTTATAGTTTGTATTTGTTGTAAATTTCAAAGTTTAGGTAAAGTTTTAAGTGTTTTCCCCCGGTTGCCCCCCAATGAAGTACACATGCTATTATTTATTATTATTTCAATATTATAAAAATGTTTACTTCTGCCGCGGCAACCTTCAGCTTCACATGTGGCGTTGCAAAATGAAACCTAACCTAATTTATTATTCAGCAGCTTTATCTAGGAGGGGCGCTGTTTTTTCGTTCTGTGTCTGTTATATTGTATTTGCCGATGTAATTTTTTGTTGAATTTTCTTTATTTGTTTTGTGTTTAATGTTCTTATAATTTTTTTTCGTTATATTTATTTATTTATTTATTATTTTCTCAGGTTTCCACAATCCATGAGAGTATTCTCGAAAACGCGTTTTTAGCATTTAAGCCCTTAGCTTTAATTATTATTGAATGGAATTGAAAACCAATTAAGTATTTTTATATATATTAGAATACTACTTTGAAAAGGTGCTTTACAATTTTGTTGATATCTCATATAGTTTATGTGCTACACGACTTTAAAGTTTGGTTGAACCTTTGCACGAAATAAGCTGTGAGCCACTGTATGCTAATGTTTAATATTGCCCAAATCCCTTATTATTGAATTGGCCTCTACCAATTTAAGCTACGTACTCACCAGCGCTGAAATTTAGCAACCAAATGAGTGAGAGACAACTACACTTTTTCGGCCCCTCTTAGCAAGGTCGGTACGCAGATGAGCTAAGAGAAATACTAGAATATACTAGAATAGTTTTCGCAGTATTCGCAAGGGTGGCGCAAGAGGAAGGAAATATCTAATAATTCCCCGCGACTCTTGCGAAATTGAGACAGGCAATTGGAAATTTAAACCTATGGCGGGACTTTCCAGCGGGGAAAAATTAATTTATTAACAATACAATTAAAGAAGATCCAATTATATGCAATCTTGACCATAAAATAAAAAACAATAATAAATATTAAAACAAAATGAAGTCTTAAAATATGTGATTTCACAGGGAAATTAGCAAATCGTCCATGACCAGTGGTTACCTATTGGGATCCTCTTCTTAGTTGCCTGCCAACCCAAAATGCAGCTGCTTCAGGGCATACGAGGAGTACCAGAAGGCGAATGAGAGCTGCCCGTCCTCGGGAAGTGGCAACGGGAATGGTAATGGCCCGGGACGACTGGGCAAGCAGCCGCCGCCCTAGATACGCATAAGAACGGGTTCCGTGGAGAACTCATGGATAGAGATAATGGCTGTCGGTCCCAAGGATCCGCGTGCGGCGATTTAAGCGCCAATTTCGTGGCATCAGTCGTCGTGAACGCGGATGTGCCCAACGATGACAATGGGCAGGGCGACACTTCGCAGGTGTTCTACGACTACAATGCGGAGAGACCCACTAGCGGCCAACTGGACAAGGAGGTGGAGCAGCAGACGGAAGAGACCAGACACACAAAGATGCTCTCGGGTCAACACTCCGCAGCTGGATCTGAAGCATAATTTAAGTAATTTTAGTAATTTGTTCGTTTGGCCGCGTTTAATTTGAATTGAAAACGAACATGGCTGACAGTATGGCCGTTTGGCCATTTCATATAGATTTTCGGTGAACACCATAAAACCATAAAAACACACTAGAAATATGAAACCCTTTTAGCTAGCTGGTGAGTACTAGGATTTAACATCGTATCGCAGTATTTATTTATTAAATGTGCTAGAAATTCTTAGGATAAGAGAGTCTGGGCACATTGATCCACTACTTCATTTCTGATAACGCCAAGTAAACCTATCAGTCTGTCTTCGGTTGTCTGCCCATCTAGTTGTCTATATTTATTTTTACTCTTATTTTATGCTTTTTTATTTTATATATTTTTATTTAACTTGGGTTTCATTCTCTTCCTGAGCTTCATCTTTGGAACCAGAGACTTCTCTTGCTTTTGTTTTGTTAGAATAAAAATATATATGTACATATACTCGTACATATGTAATCGATTAGCTTCTGTTTCCAAAGCGTTCTGCTCCTTGCGGTAGAAGCTTTGGCGCATGGTTCGATATTCGCCTTGTTTTTGGCCAAACGTCTTTTCTTGCTTTGTTTTTGGCCAAACGTCTTTTCTTGCTTTTGTTTCTTTTATATGACTTTTATATTTTTTTTTTATTTAATTTTTATTTAACTTTGGTTTTATTCTCTTCCTGAGCTTCATCTTCGGGACCAGAGACTTCTCTTGCTTTTGTTTTGTTAGAAGAAAAATATATACATATACTCGTACATATGTAATCGTTTAGCTTCTTTTTCCAAGGCGTTCTGCTCCTTGCGATAAAAGCTTTGGCGCATGGTTCGATATTCGCCTTGTTTTTGGCCAAACGTCTTTTCTTGCTTTTGTTTCTTTTATATGACTTTTATATTTTTTTTTTATTTAATTTTTATTTAACTTTGGTTTCATTCTCTTCCTGAGCTTCATCTTCGGGACCAGAGACTTCTCTTGCTTTTGTTTTGTTAGAAGAAAAATATATACATATACTCGTACATATGTAATCGTTTAGCTTCCTTTTCCAAAGCGTTCTGCTCCTTGCGGTAGAAGCTTTGGCGCATGGTTCGATATTCGCTTTGTTTTTGGCCAAACGTCTTTTCTTGCTTTTGTTTTTTTATATGACTTTTATAAAATATCGTTCCTGTCTGAAGAGCGGCAGGATCTTTTTCTTCGCAAAGTTCTGGACTCTGGTTCAATACTTGGAGTTGGACTCTGGAATCCGTCAACAATGTGTGCCAAGCTCGTTTCTTATATATTTATTTTGATTTTTATTTGATTTTTAAATATTTTTCTTTAACTCGTTTCCATTCCTGCGTTAATGGGACCTTCTGTAATGGGATTTCTTTTTTCTGCCAATGTCTTGTCTTCCTTTTGTTTCTGTTATATGATTCTTATAAAATAAGGTTCCGTCTCAAGGGCCGCAGCTTCAAGAAAGTATGGCACATGCTTTCTTCTTGACCAAACGAGTATGTAGCTCTAGTTCCATACTTAGATTTTTTTTTGTCCATATCCTCCATCATCTCCGCAATCTTCCACACGAGTTGGCGTTTCTTAGCGTTGGCCTTCTCCATCCCGCGACTGCTTGTAGCTGGCCCTTTGATCCTCCCTAAGATCTTGAAGTCGCTTCGTGAGCTCTTGTACTGTGTCCCATATCTTATCGCTCTGAACTCATAAAACGATTGTATTTGGCCCAAAAAGCAATATTTTTGTTGCAAATGTAACTAATGCAATTATTACGTTTTGTCATCTAAGCTGCGTAGCCTTTGTTTTTAATGCTTTCTTGTATTAAACTAGTAATTCTCCGAGTTTTTTCTGCATTAATGCCCTATTCTGTGCACCAAATATCAAAGATGTACATGAGTGAAAATTCGCACTTACAAGAAGCACCTATTAAAAATAATAACATAAAAATGAGAAAAAACGAGAAAGAAAGCTAACTTCGGTAAACCGAAGTTGGTATACCCTTGCAGTCTGTAATTGGATCATTGAAAATCGAACCATTTTAGTAATGTTGAAAAAACATCGAATTTTGTCAATTTTACATTTTACATGTAAAATTTTACATTTTCATATAAATGGACCGATCGATTCTATGGCAGCTATATGATATAGTGGACCGATCTTAACGAAATTAAAACCGTAATTCTAGAACTTTAAAAAACTGCTGTCTTAAAATTTATAGAAATTCGTTGAAAAACAGAGAAGTTAAATTTTCTTTTACATTAATTTCGCTATCATTCCTATGGCAGATATAGGATATAGTAGTCCGATTTTGGTCGTTCCGACATATATACTGCGTTCTAAAAAAATAAGAATATGCTGAAAATTTCATCTCGATAGCTCAAAAACTGAGAGACTAGTTCGCGTAGAAACCGACAGACGGACAGACAGACGGACAGACGGACAGACAGACGGACATGGCTAGATCGACTCGGCTGGTGATGCTGATCAAGAATATATATACTTTATGGGGTCGGAGATGCCTCCTTCACTGCGTTGCAAACATCTGGTCAAAATTATAATACCCTCTGCAAGGGTATAAAAATAATATGCGAAATTGTGGACAAACACAAATGACGAAACAAAAGAAACATCACAAAAAAGTATATTTAAACATAAAAAAAGACGTTCACATAATACACAAAACATTTATAATTAATTAAAAACACATACCAAACAAAATTTTTATCAAATTAATTTCACAATAAGAAATAAATAAATACCTTCAACTTTAAAATTCATTTTAAATAATAATATTCGAACCTCTCTAACGAACGTTTGAACACTTTGAAATAAAATGATGTTTTGACGAAGAGCAAACTTAACGTCGCTGCGCTGCAAAGCTGAACACGTGCTCACGCTTTGCATTCTATTTTTAGAAAGCCCCGTTAGATTGAGAATTGAGAGAAGCTTGAACGTTGTGTAGACAATTTGTTTACTTTTCGAGAACTTTTTGTTCTCGAGATTTGTTGAATTATGGCCTATGAGCGCAACCACAGTGCGGCGCCATTTCGGCCAGCAAACCGCCGCCACCCTCAGGCTGCACGAAGTTGAACCAGAACTGAAAGGGGGTGTACACGTGGGTCACATGGATCACATGATGAAGGCGTCGACCTCGCAGCCCTGCTCAAGCGACAGTGGCGGCAGCCTGAAGTTCAAGGATTTTTAGATTTTTATTTTATGGTCTATTCTAAATATTTTTATTTAATTTAGTTTCAGTTCAGACTTTGTTTAAAGAGGGCATTGGTTTGGTTTTTGGCCGTTACTTCAACATCTTTTATCATTATACGGTTTTTGTGATCGTAGATGCCGTCATTAGTATAACTGACGCAATACATTTTCTTTTAATTCGAAAAAAATATGCACGAAAAGAACACAGAAAATATTTGCCAAACGGGAACTATTTTCCTTGGATAAGATTTATAAAATATGTTTGCAAAATTCTTTGAAATATTTGAAACTTTAGGTCTTTACTCTTTCTCAATCTAGTGTTGTGTTCATTTTAAAGCTCCCAATTTTCTTAAAATTTGTATAAAACATTTTTTCGAAATTTTTTGGATAATTTTGGATAATACTTTGTGTTGTGTTCTGTCGCGGGTAGTCAATGACTCGAATTTTCACCAGGGGGGTTGTAAACATTTTTTTGAGCCCTGCAATATATATATGATTCCTTTTTTCCGTTTGGAAGACTTTTCAGCTGCGAAGACTTATGGTCGCCAATTTCTCCAAGATTTCGCCTTTTCCTGAGATTCTTTACTTGAGGAAAGCGCTCCTCATCAGCAGCACTCTTGCTTATCCACTTAAGGTTAGCATTTACCTTGCCATTCTTAGAAGCCTGAACTACAGTTTCTTTGATTACATCTTCAGTATTAACTGAAGGTCGGGGGACTTTGCTTTTAGCGGAAGCTGATAGTTTCGGCACTTGTGATTCATTCGGTTGAATGGTATTAGGTTTACGACTGTCAGTCCCAGAGGTGCATTGAAAGTAGTATACGAGGTGTGTTCAAAAAAAATCGCGAATTTTATGTTATTTCAAAAATTATTTATTTATTCATGAATATCTTTTGTTCTATTCTCCTTCAAAGTAATCCCCATGAGATATTATACACTTGTGCCAACGGATTTTAAAATCTTTTTTTTCTTGTTCAGCTCCTCCTTCGATGGGTCTTCATGGGCCTCTTCAGTTTAGGGAACAAGAAAAAGTCACAGGGGGCCAGATCTGGGGAATACGGTGGCTGCGGCATCATTAGTGTGTTGTTTTTGGCCAAAAAGTCGCGCACAAGCAACGATGTGTGAGCAGGTGCGTTATCGTGGTGCAAAAGTCAATTATTGTTCTTCCACAAATCCGGGCGTTTCTGGCGGATTGCTCCGCGCAAATTGCGCATAACTTGCAGGTAATATTCCATATTGACCGTTCTAGCCCCTGCAATCGAAGAAAACTTTCAGCAAAACTTTCACATTCGACCGAACTTGACGCGCTTTTTTCGGTCTTGGTTCGTGCGGCAGCTTACATTGAGATGAATGAGCTTTGGTTTCCACGTCATAACCATAAACCCCCGATTCGTCACCAGTTATGACCCTCCGAAGCAAATTTGGGTCGTCGCGGACAGAGTCAAACATCTCATTAGCAATGTTTATGCGAAAGAAAGGGGATTGTTACGATTAATAAATATATATTTTTTATTTATTACAGGATTTTGTTGTTATTCTTAAAAAAAAAGTTATAATATTTGGTTAACGCCAGAAATGCGCCCCAGGAAAAACCAGGCTAATTATGCCGGCGAATTGGCTGGCGGTGCTGCTGCGTCTGTGGCTCTTGACTAGGACCAGGTTTGCCGGCGGTGTCCTGACTAGTGGGTGTCGATACCACCTCAAAAAATGGCTTGCCATCTGTCGCAATTAAAACATTGATATATTCAGTCAGCTGATGCTTGAGCCGCACTATTTTTTTCTCGAGGGCGGCATTACGCTCCTCCAGTTTTTCCAGTTTGGTCTGCTTTCGCTTGTCCTGCTTTTCCAGCTTCTTAAGGCTGTCATTCTGCTCGGTTAGCTTCCATTGCTTGTTCTGGAGGGTTGTGAACAGGTTTCGAAACTCCTCGTCCCGTTCGGCCACCTCCTTGCTAAACTTGATAAGGAGCTCGTCTCTCTTCTTCACTCCTGTCCTCAACTCCTGCTCGCTCTCTTGCATGCTTTGGATCGTTTTGGAATGCATGGCTAGCTCATCTCGGAGGTCCTCGAGCTGCACGTGCATCCTGTCTACATCCTCGCGGAGCTGCGCTTCTGCTTGGCAATGGATGTCGACTTCGCCGTTTGCGAGCTCTAGCTTTTTCTGAAGCTCCTGAATGGTTTTTAAATCGACCTTCTGCTGCTTATGTAGGGTAGCGATCGTGTTTTGAGCCTCCTTAAGCTGACGCTCCAAATGCTTTGAGTGCTCCACCTGCTTATTCACTTTGTGAGTAGTCCGCTCCAGGCCAACGTTCGTACGCTCCAAGCTCTTGTGCATGTGCCAGTAGTCAACCTTGGCCGCATCAAGCTCAGCCTTTAATTGGACGATGGCTTCGTCTTTGCTTCTGTGGGTGGCCCTGTTCTCTGCCAGCCGAAGTCCCTGATCGGTGACTGTATTCTCGCTGTCTATCAGCTTCTCCTCCAGTGCGCTGATGGTAAGATTGAGTCCCATCACCTCTTTGGTCAACACAGTCTCGAGGGCTGTGGGCCCAGGAGCAGGCTCAGGCTGAGGCTGAGGCTCAGGTTCCACTTTGTACGAGCTTGTCTTGATACACCTTCGCTTCGCGGAGGCCACCGGCTCCGTCTTGCTATCCTGACGATCCTGCTTTCCCTAGGGGATTGCCGGCTTTGACAGGGAACCGCGATCGGTGCTGGAGCTTCGCTCTGGCTTGCGTTCCTGCATTCTAACAAAGATTGTCCGACGATCCGTGTTTCCCTCAGGGATTTCAGGTTTGGGCGGGGACCCGAGGTTGGACCTGGATTTTGACTCCGGCGAAGGGTTGGGCTTCTGCACACGGCTGCTTGTCGGGATGCGACTCACTGATCGCCTCAAGGGTGGGGGACTGGGGGACTGAGTCGCGGCGATCCGTCTCATGCGAGTGCGAGCGAGAGACAAATACACTTTTTCGGCCCCTCTTAGCAAGGTCGGTACGCAGATGAGCTAAGAGCAATACTGGAATGAACATCGCGCTAGATATTTTAAATCGGCTGAGTCTTCGCAAGGGTGGCGCTAGAGGAAGGAAATATCTGATAATTCTCCTATTACTTGAGCCTTGAACGCATATTATAGCTCGTACGTTAAGCCCCAAAGTTTGCATAACTCCAATGTTTGCTTCAACTTTGCTCATGAGGGCTTCATGTTTAATACCGAGTGCGGTATTATATTGCAGTCCTTTTTTTATTATTATTTCATCACATAAGAAACTGCTTCTTTACCTTTCTCACTCATTTCACCAACAATTCTCTGAAGGTTTTCTAATAAATCAGGTTGAAATCCTATCCTATCCTATATCCTATCATATTTTTAAACAAAGCCCATCGAGACAACGTACTTTTCGACGAAAGTTTTAAATTTAAAACATACCGCATATATTCGTATGTTCGGGATGAATAAAAGTTTATATTTTGGGCTATTACTTTTTCTGCGTTGTTGTAAGAATTTGATTTTTTAAGTAGCATTTTGCATATAGTTTTTGCCTCTTCAGAAACTTGAGGCATTTTATTTATAATATTAAATATATTTATGCACTTTTTCTTGCTATTTCTCTTACTCTTGCGCTTCATCGCATTTTTCATTAAAATATTAGCTCTTCTTAATTTCTCAATTTTTTCTTTATAAGTGTTTATTGCAAGAAACATCTCGTAATCTATAAAACATCTCATTTTCTTCCCTTTTCTGACAATAAGAACAATTTCCTAACTGCGGTGCACTAGGAGTTACTAAATTAGAAGGGCTAACATGTAGCTGCTGTGCATTAGGAGTTTCTTAATTAGAAGAGCTAACATCTAACTGCGGTGCTTCTAAATTTAAAGGGCTAACATCTAAACTATTAGAAAAATTATTTAATCTGATTGGGTTTACAATGTAAACTTTACATAAATGCCAATTAGTTCTGTCGCCCCATCATCATTGAATTCAAATTGTTCACAAGGAACAGTACTGTCCGGACGCAAAAGGAAGTTGTCAGTTAAATTTAAAGTGGGTACGGCATTGCTTTTAAGCCTATTTAGCCCAATATATTTTCTTTCGAAGTGTCTATTACAAATTCGCGCAGTTCGATTATTAAAATTGTCATCCAAATGGCATAATTCAACCCATTTCTTGAGTCTATTATCATCTGATGAAAATGAAAAAAACTTAAATGGAAAGGAGCTTGATGAATCCCTATAGCTTCTGCTGCAGCACTCAATAATACACCTCCGACCATTTTTCCTAATAATATGCTCATTCATTGCAAAAATATACAAAAGAATATCTGGACAAATTAATCTATTTTATACTTGATTTGATTACGATACCATCACGGACACTCGGAACAGCAGCACAGGCGTTTTGAAAAAAACACGCTATATTCTAAATTAATTAATTTAACTTTTTTAGTTTTGCACTGTAAACATCACCGCACAGAAGCACAATCAAAAGCGAAGTGAAAAATGCTTGACTTTTTCTATCGAGTGGCGCGTAAAAGGCGCGTGCAAATGAATGCATAATGCGCGCCAAGCTTTCAATCAAAACAAACTAAAGAAAAATAATAAAATTGACGCGCATGTTATCAGTCGGACTATTGCTTGCATTGCCAAAAACAACATTTTATAGAAATAACAAAGGCAAATATCAATTAAAATTACACTGCGAATCATAAAGAAAAAAAAAAAACAACCCAAGATCATTAAACATAACTTTCAAAACAAGTGTCCTAAAAAATGTAAACAAAACAAAGCAAATCAGCTGTTTTTGTTTCTGCCCGCTCCCCTAAAAAGCAATCGTCGGTAGGGTATGCAGGCACCATCCGCTCGCATAACAACAATAACAGCTGATTTGATTTCTCAACCACATAAGAGCAGTCGGTGTTTTAAGTGACACCGACTTCAATATGCCCTGTTCCTATCTCAGTAGATGGATTTTTATTCATTCGAATACATACATATATGCAAAACATTTCACTGCTGCCACTGATTTGAATTTGTAAACAAATATGAAATGTATGCTGAAACATTCAGAAATATATTATAACATACATATAACATTCTCATTTTTACCATTAACCCAATAGTGAATATGCCCATATTGTTAGGGTATCTAGTATGAAAAGTAGCATAAGGCGCATACATATAAAAAAGAATTCAAGCGCAGAGCAACCTTCTTCAAGATGCGCCACTTTGCGACTGAACGAGCGAACTCTCGCAATCAGTGTGCGGCATAAGAACGGCCATTTTCGTAGTCTATATGTTGTATGGTTAGTGGTATTAGGCTTTAGTCACAATCCATCTTTGAAGTTTTGCCTAACCCAGCAAACAATATGAGCGTTTTCTGATCATTTCTGGAGGCTTTTTTATGAGCATTTTCAGTCATTATGAGTCCAATAAAGTGTCAGAAAAGAGTGTTTTTTTCTATGAAAACGGTCCCACTTTATGTGGACTATTTCAGAGTCTAATCTGACTCTTTTCTGACTCACTGTAAGCCCTCAAAAGAGGGACATTCTAGTAAGCAAAATGACCGTTTCGGACGCTTCTCCGACACTTTTCGGATAATTTTTTATAAAAATTCAGTCATTATGAGCCCAAAAAAGAGTCAAAAAAGAGCGTTTTTTTTATGAAAACGATCGCACTTTATGTGGACTAGAGTTCAATCTGACTCTTTTATGACTCCCTGTAAACCATCAGAAAAGGAACATTCTGGTAAGCAATGTGACCGTTTTCGGACACTTTTCGGATACTCTTTTTTATAAGAATTCACAGTCATTATAAGCCCAAAATAGATTCAGAAAAGAGCGTTTTTTTCTATGAAATCTCATTATGAGGACAATTTCGGAGTCCAGTCTGACTCTTTTCTGACATATGTATATATATTACAGAAACCCCTCAGAAAAGGCACTTATTTGGCATTCCTACCGGCTCCTAAAAGAGTCTTTTCAGACGCTTATAAAAGTACAAAACGGAGCACTGAAAACCCTCAGAAAAGGCAAAAAAAAAAAACACCTATTGAAGTGTAAATATATAATTTATTTTTGTGTGTAATGTTTGTTAAGTATTATTTTCTTTATTTGTTTTCTTATAATACTTGATCCTATCATTGGCAGTCTGGAACCATTTGCTGCATATTGATGCAAATTGCTTTTCGTCAACAGAAAATTTTTGATTAAAAGCGCCTAAAAAAGAAATAAAAACTTAGTTAATATAGTTTGTCATTTGGCGATTTAAGTTTGTATTACCAGTTCATCACATAACTCCGCATTATTATTTAAGTCTTCTTCGAATTTGTTAATTTCATCAATTGTATCAAAAGGTTTTCGTGGCAGCAGCAAACGTTGTTTACATCCTTGCGCAAGCTTTCTTTGTGCTATCACCTCTGATAGTACACGAGTTTGGGCCTTTTTATTATCAGCTTCGAATGTATCGAAATGTTCCTTAAGCTCTAAAAAAGAAAAGTTTTGGTTTTGACTTCCTCCTGAAAGGTTATTCTATTTACCTTCTAGATTTTTATTGAATTTTAGCATCTGCTCATAAATTGCCTGCAGCATATATACAAATTTAAAATTTAGCTTTATTGGTATTGAATATATTCAATAATTATATTTATATAATTATACTTACTTGAGGTAGAAGGATACTAATTGCTAGAGGTTAGCGGATTATATGCTGTACTTGACACTTTATTTTCTTCAGAGATCTTAGTTTTATTTCTTAAAAATGTTTCAGTGAAGTCATTCATTATGTATAATAGTGATGACAATAATAGAAGCTGGTGATGAATTATTAAAAATAATATTATTATTTTTTTACTCTCCTTGCAGTTTAATCTTCGAACACTCATTGTTAATAAAATAGCACTAACCACTTTTTATACCCGGTACCCATAGGGTACAAGGGTATTATAAGTTAGTGCCAACCGAGAATGTATGTAACAGGCAGAAGGAGAAATCTCCGACCCTATAAACTATATATATTCTTGATCAGCGTCACCAGCCGAGTCGATTTAGCCATGTCCGTCTGTCCGTCTGTCTGTCCGTGAGAAACAACAGATCTCAGAGACTATAAGAGCTAGAGTTACCAAATTTGTTGACAACATTGGAATTTGTTGCACGCAGATCAAGTTTGTTTTAAAATTTGACCATGTCCACTTTCGCCCTCAAAAATCATAAAAAACGTAAAATAAGCTGTACTCGTTTTTTCGGGTTAAAGTTAATAGATACATAAAATGAATAAAATAGAGCGGACGCTTCCTGAAAATTTCAGTAAAATTGGATGAAAAACATGGGAGATATTAGCAATAAGGTTAGAATTTTAACACACCGCCCTAAGGCACTGCTGTTGCAAGCTGTAGCCGACAGGTGGCGCATTTGAGCCTTGGCCGTGCGAAATAATGGCGCCAGCTGCAGAAAAAATGACAAAAGAATATAGCAAGATATTACAGAAAATAACATAATTAATTTTTTGACGCCAATCGAGCGGGTTTTTATGTTTTCCTATAAAATGTATCATTCATATTTATGTATGACATTAAATTGTTAAGGTCGGGAGCTAATTCGAGAGGAGATTTATTTTAAGAAGTATCGAAGTAGACTATTATAATGTATGTACAATTTTTAAGTGCCTTTTAGTGTGAAGCGCACACGTTTTGGTACCGGGTATCTCACAGTCGACTGTAGCTTTCTTACTTGTTTTTTAGGTTACAGGATTTTTTTCCTTGTTTTCTGAATAGACGTCAAACTTGTGCATTTGCGCTCGAAAAAACAGCGATGTAACATTGATAGTATCATCGATAGTATCATCGATAGTATCATCGATAGTATCATCGATATAAGCATCAATATTTTTTCTGTAAGCATCGATTGGCGTCACGCATAATACAATACTATAATAATTATAATACATTAATAAAAACAATATTATTAAAATAAAAATTACTTTGAAGTAAATTAGAATATGTTGAATTTTTTTATTTTGGTTCTTAAAATATTTCCATCTACTTTATAAAAACTGCCAATGAAAGGATCATGTTTTATATGAAATCAAATACGGAAAAAACCAATTAAGAAATAAACATGTAAAGAATTATGAATACCATTATCGATATGTCAATATAAACTTAAATGAGAAATCTTATTTAAATAGTAAAAATAAATAAATAGCTAATTTACACTTCAATAGGCGCCTGAAAAGAACCTTTTAGGAGGCGATGGAAGGACCCTAAAAATGGTCTTTTCTGAGGGATTTCAGGTGAATTCTTATAAAAAAAAAGGTAATTTTTTATTAACGGAGCCCCTTCCAAAAAATTAAATTAAAAAACCATAGATAGGGGGTGCTTCATTTTTCATTTAAGCTTCACAGATCAGCTTCTCAAACTAGACACTTTTCAGACACATATTTATGAGCACTCATAAAATTGTTTGCTGGGAATTCCCATACAAAATGTGTAGCAAACACGCACACTGACAAATTATGAATATACAAAATTCAAGCGCCTGTCTGTGTGATCGGTACAGTGCACTATGGGGAATTTGACCACTTTTGGTGACCAAAACCCATTTTCTGAAAGTCGGAAAATTAAAACAAGTTTCAGTGCACTGCATTCAGAATACACCAATCTTCAGCATAACAGAAATTTTTATACAGGGCGCCACAACAAAGGAATCAGCTGATAAAACAGCTGTTGCATTTGCAAAGCACGCACCTCTGCCATTTTAAGTTTTGTTTGCTAAGTTCAAGAGATCAGAAGTAAAAAACTAAACAATATAACTAATATTTTTGAAATGAATTACAATCTGTGTGGTTTGTATTATGAGTTTGTGAACGTCATTTAAAGAAAAAAATCGTGTTTTCCCTTTAATAGATCAAAAATGTAAGAAGCATGCATATTTTGGAATAAAGTCTCATGTTTCATAAGAGATTTAAAGTGAGTCCAGAAGAGTCCATCCACGAGAAGTATTGTATGTTGTAAAGTATTAAATTCTTGTTATGTTATTAAAAATATCACGTTTTACGATTTTGCGAAAAAATTTTATTTTTAGGGCGTTACGTTACCTTTTGTATGGGAAGCAGTTTTAGATTAGATTGTTTCTGTAAAATTTATAGGAAATCGTCATCCGATCTCCACAAAATTTTCTATATTATTTTAAAACAGTATGTATTTTAAGTTTGTAAAGTTTTATGCAGATATCTTAAATTTTACCCGATCTCTCCTATGAAGGCTATAGGATATAATTGTCTGATCCGGAAAATTTTCATTCAGAATTTCCCTATATATATGTATATAATTACGATTGGTAAAGTTTTATGTTGATATTTAATAAACTGAGCGAGTTATTAATTTTGATCTAAAAAATCAGTCAAAATCGGTCTGTGAAGCTTAAAATTTTTGTCAAATTGTGCTTAGCGTAAATACTATATATGTGGACACTTTGCACACTTTAAAACATTTGTGCGTGAAATATAAATAAAACAAAAATTTTACAACGTAAAATACGTAACAATTAACTTCTTTTTAATTAAATTTTTTTTTTTGGATATCAATATTAAGATTATATTATATATAAAATTATAAAGGACCTTCCATGTCTTTAAATTTTTTTAATTGCTTGGAAGGGGCCCATTTAATAAAAAATTACCATATAAGTATATAAGTAAGTATATAAGTATGCCATGGTGCTACAATAGTGATAAACTAAAATATTTAAAAAAAATACTTATATATAATAATTTTTTCGAAATAAGCCTAGTACGCAGACAAAAAAACAGTTCGCAACCCGAAAAAGATTTAATCTTTTTCCAGTGTGACCACTTCTTAAAACGCTCTTCGGCATTTTTGGGAGGTAAATAATGCGGTCATACCAATCTTAAATCAGCTGTTTTATATTTACAATTATTTATTTTATATTTGAAGGACAATTCGCATAGGCTTGTAGTTTTGTTTTGGAATAGCTTATTTGGCGCACAATGACCACCAACGCCGTCGCCCAGATTCTCTGGAGCATGCACAACAGCCGCTTTTTCTCTTTATTACTTGTCCAACATTCTTTCCTGGATCGACGACCAGGACAAGGGCTGCTCTACCGGCTGCTGCTGGTGATTCTGTTTTTACCAAGTGAAATTAACCACCATCTGGGTGGTGGCGGTGGTTGCCGCAGCTACTCCTGCTACCACTAAATGGTTGGACTGGTGAAGAGACTCTGAGATCCTTGCTGGCATACATTTGGTTAGAGTTGGTACTGCTCCTGCGCCCGGTTCTGTCCATTGCTGTACATGTTCTTTTCCAGCTTGGCAATGAAGGATTTGTCCACCCAGATACTTTGTCCAGCCAGACCGCTTCTTAAAACGCTCATCGGCTCATTTTAATACTCATTCTATAAATAAAAAAAAAGTTAGCATAAAAAAAAATTGAAAAAAAAGTTTTTTCCTGGTACTTGAAGCTTGCCGTTTTCCATACTGGCCGACTACAAAGTGCCAGTTTGGTAGCATGGTTTGATATGAACAATTAGCGAAATCTCGAAATGCGCACAATTGTAGCAATGGTTTTTTTTTGGTTTGTTAGTTGAATATCTCCACTAATTTTTAGTATTATCTAGAGCTCGGCGATATACGGACTTTTTTTTTATTTTCCACTAAAAATTTAAAATAAGGAAAAAAGACTTTTTAAATCTAAATAAAGTAGAAGTGCGAAAAAAAATTTCAATTTTCTATTTAATTCAGATTTAAAAGCTAATCTACTTCTTTAGAAAATTGAATTTAAATCTGTCGATTTAGCGAGTTGTTTACCTTTTTGCAACTAAGATAAATTATCAAACTTTGAACAGCGATTATAAATACTAAACAAATTTTGTAAATTATAAAATTTTTGTTTTGAATAGCTTGATAAATTTTTAATTGAATGGTATCAAAAGATTTGCTAAATTCAACAACCTGAAATCCAACTATTGCAACGAGTTTTCGTAAAATGAGTCACAGTGTGTCGCCTCTGACCCCTTCATAAATTCTTATAATTTAAAATGCCTTTTCTAAGGCTCCTGGAAACTATTACCTAACTACATTTACACATAAATAATAAAACAATAAAATAAACAGTTAAAAATGTTGTAGAAATTAAAAAAAATTCTGTTTGGGATGGAACGCGTTGAAAAAATCGTATTTATGTATTCGAAACGATCAATTTGTGCTGTTTTAATAACTATTAAACGTTGATATAGTTGCACACGTGAGATAAGTTTGGTCACACTTATATTGTAGTCGCGATTATGCAAATTTACCAAAACAAAAGGTCATTCCAAATTGCAACGAGGGCTGCATTCAAGATCGCGCTGCACCCCTAGATCAGTGAATTGTGAATTCATCCAAAAAAGGTATTTAAGGTATTTAACTTAAATTATTATATTATTATAAGTTGTATATTAACTAAAAGTTAACTACTATATGCCTTACATTCTAACGAACAGTACAATTTTGTGGCTTCGAAAACCGAGTTCCCAATAAAAAATCTAGAGGAACTTCTGGACTTGGAAAATAAGGTGGCCGAATCTCATGAAAATTACTTCGAGGCTTTTCGGCGAATGGTGGGGCCGGAAGGGCTTAAAAAAACTTGGAACGCTTCTTTAGCAGGGAGTTTATAATGACAATGAATTATGCAGGCGGGCCTGAAAAGATTGGGCTCGAATCCTATGTAGCCATATAAACAACTTTTTATTCGAAGCTTCTCGCACCGAAGGTCGAAACTTCCGAGATTATATTAAACAACAAATAAAAGAGCTATTTAGCTCTAAAGAGGGTTGTTTAAAGCCACAAAATTACTATTTGAATACACATGGCATGTTGTATAAGTTCTGTGTATTCAAAGGTCGGGAAGATGCACCACAAATCAGGGCTTTTGGATGTCCCTCAAATTAGCGTCGGTGAGTTAGCGTCGAAGTGGAACGGTGGGAAATGGAACACGGAGGGAGTTCTTATTATACCCTTGCAGAGGGTATTATAATTTTGACCAGATGTTTGCAACGCAGTGAAGGAGGCATCTCCGACCCCATAAAGTATATATATTCTTGATCAGCATCACCAGCCGAGTCGATCTAGCCATGTCCGTCTGTCTGTCCGTCTGTCCGTCTGTCTGTCCGTCTGTCGGTTTCTACGCGAACTAGTCTCTCAGTTTTTGAGCTATCGAGCTGAAATTTTCAGCATAGTCTTATTTCTTTAGCACGCAGTATATATGTCGGAACGACCGAAATCGGACTACTATATCCTATAGCTGCCATAGGAATGATGGCGAAATTAATGTAAAAAAAAATTTAACTTCTCTGTTTTTCAACGAATTTCTATAAATTTTAAGACATAGCAGTTTTTTAAGGTTCTAGAATTACGGTTTTAATTTCATTAAGATCGGTCCACTATATCATATAGCTGCCATAGAATCGATCGGTCCATTTATATGAAAATGTAAAATTCTACATGTAAAATGTAAAATTTACAAAATTCGATGTTTTTTCAACATTACTAAAATGGTTCGATTTTCAATGATCCAATTACAGACTGCAAGGGTATACCAACTTCGGTTTACCGAAGTTAGCTTTCTTTCTCGTTTTTAAATTATTTCGTAAATAAAGAACAATCAAACCAACTAAAGTTCCAACTTGTTAAGAATTTAATTTACTAATGTTTTACTCATGTTTTTCTCTTTTCCGACCAGATTCCATATTGTTCCTAACGCCATGCCGACCATTATACGTATTCGACATTAAAGCCTAGTACTAAGATCAACGAAAACCGCTTACGGAATTTCGTGAGCGAAATTGCTATATATTTCGTTCGGGAACCAGTGTGACCAAGAAAAATAAAGAAAATGGCCGGAATCGGTAAAAATTTGTCCAAATCGGTCACACTGCCTTGTATTTCCAGCTGTTTTATGTAAACAAACAAATGAAAAGCACACAAGCACACTGCAACCTCACTAAGGAAGAAAGGATATTTAATCCCTACACCAAAGTCTGCGCCCTGCGTCGTCAGAGCTCCTCCGCCTCGCTCAGCTCTCTGAGCTCTTCCGTGGGCACGCCTGGCCATGCTCTGGACAATACCAAGCGCTTGAACCACAGCCTGGACGACAATATGTCGCGACATGCGACCGCAGCGGCTCGCCGGCAGAGACGCACCTCGGCCAAGGCCCACCAGAGCCTCGATGAGTCCAAGATGCTGGCCCTGATCGAGGGCGCCATGGAGAACTCGAATGTAAAGTCAGTTCAGGACTTTTCTTCCGAGGATGACGATGTCTTCGATAGGAAGGAGTCGAAACCAATCCCTTCAAGGCCGACGCCCAGAAGACGCCGGAAAAGGTCAGCGAAGTAGCGCCGCCTGCCTCGCCTGGACGCGCCTTCCTGTGCAGTTCCTCCTCCTCGATCCCGGACGAGGATCC